>JAADXZ010000169.1:0-35607 GCA_023338055.1 Phytopythium mirpurense
CAAGACTGCAAGCAAAAAAGAAGACAGCGAGAGAGAGAGAGGAGACAGATCCATCCACAGCTCAAGGTCTCCACAGAGGGCAACACCACGGCGGTGGAGAGCTCCCACGTGCTTCAGTAATTCAGTACAGTGCGCGTCATGTGGCGGGCAAAGCCGGGGTGATGGTCTTGTTTCCGGCCGAGATTGGCTCGGGGGCATACTGAATCGCAGTGATCGAGAGGGAGGGAGGACCTGGCTGTGTCATCACGATGTTGCCCTGTCTGCGCGTCTGTTTGCGTCAGACGTGAGGAGAATCCGAGCACTAACGACACCGACTTGACGAGGGGAGGGGCGACGTCGAGATGTTCAGAGGAGTAAAGGTCGGTTGAGGTGTCCGTGTATTATTGATATACTGTACTTTCTTGAAGGATAGATATCTCTTCCAGTAGTGCTCCGTACTGCTGAATTTGCAGCACTCGTACTTTATAAGTACTATTCTGTTTGGATGCTGTAGAATCGCAGCCTTGCTCTAGGCGGCTGCGCAAGTTTTACTGCATGAAGCGCGCAAGCTGCAAGCGCTGCCCACCACTTGCTTAGCGGTTGTCTATCCCCATCTGTTCCGTAGAAAGAAGTGCATCTGAACAGTTGAAACGCTTCAGCTATACACGTTTTGGGGACAGAAGGATTCATCACCAGAACAAAATGCGGGAATTAAACGGAAACGTGATGTTGTCGGCACCGCCCCCGCCATCATGCCATCATCACCTGCAGACGCTACACAGCTATCGCTCCAATTCTAACCGTAAGCTTGCACGCCATAAATACAATCCGCGAGCCGTGTACATTTAGTACGTATGGAGATACTGTTGTGCTGTAAATTTACGGTAAAGGTATGTTCTCCACGTGTACAATACCGTGCGCTGTTCCTCGCGCAGTCATCCTCCGCGCTTTTCATCTGGCTCGCTCTATCCATTCAGATGCCCGCCCACTCATCAGCCCCTGGTCGTGGTCTCTCTGGTGATTTCTGTACGTAATGCAGTAAGTGGCGGGTTTTTGTGAGCATTCGCCACGTGAGTGTACTGAATGTGTCTCGTCCTCGCCCCAAGCTCCCGTCCAACGTGGTCGACTTGCTCATCAAAAGGTGACGGTCTCCGTTATCATTTACAGTCCTCTTGGCACCTCCGAGGAGGTCTGCGCGAACGCGATACAGTACTTTTACAAGGACTCGAGTGGTCGCTGGCATTTGCCATTCCGCCATGGCAGTTGGCAGTTGACCGTGGGCTGCAAGTCGCCGCAGGAAGCTCCGGACTGGGAGGAAGTTTCGGAGGAACAGGTCCTGTCGGAATCCTGTGTACTGTAAGTGCCCCATATGAGTACGTACAGTACCACGGTGGTACGGCTGGCAGTGACGAGTTGTCAACGGCGGACACATCACTCGCCAGTTCAGTGCACGGCCAGGGCCAGACTGGCAGTCCGGGGCGGTCAGGCAGGCCAGGGCAGTGCCTGTTGGCGGACGGAACTCCATCCGGAGTCCGGACCAAGCAAGCGGTCGGACTGGGAGTGGGGCGTGATGCATTCATTCACGCCGCGTGAATGCACCGCGAGTCAGACCTCCAGTCATCCTTCTCTCTCTCTCTCTCTCTCGCTCGCTCGCTCCCTCATGCGCGTCAATGTACATATCCCTGCAAAGACTGCAGCCCAGTCGTCTCGCTCACTCCAACCGAGTGATCTCGCCGCAGGCCACGCTCTTCAGCATGTGAGGTGGCGCTGCCAGCTGAGCGTGTACTGCACAGGCTGACTGATGGCTGCTCATCGTCCCCTCGTCTCCTTCCGCCGCTTTCGTTGAAGCGATGGTGTTTGCGCTGCGCCCGTCTTGGCTCTTGACATGACCAATCTCTGAGCTTTCTCCCCGTCAGTCGGTCAACTCGACCGTCCAGCGCTCATGAAACCAGCTTGCGGCTCGTGCCATCCACTCATCACAGGCACGCTGTGTCGACGACTCTGCGCCAAGCGGGCCGGACCAGGCTGGCGTCAGCGAAACAGATCGAGTCGGCAGGCAACCTTCCGGTCTTGCGGACGACGGCATGCTGCTGCGCTTGTCTCTCACACGTTCGTCACTACCCATCGACACGGTTGGACACCAACTTGGAGCTTCCTTCCTTCTTGATACAGTCTTTCCTCCTCGCAACTCTAGCAGCTCACTCACGGGTTCACCAGTGTCGACTCGATGCGTTGTCTTGGCTCGCCCCTTCGTTATGTCCTCGTCAGGACTCGCTCGCTCGCTCCCGATTTGAAACTCTCGAGTCGAGGCCACGCGACAAGCTACGAGAATCCATTCGACGAGCGTCAGCTCGCTCTATCTGGCCGGCTCGAACACGACCTGGCTGCTCAGCAACTGCTCGACTTCGCTCTCGGAGCGCCCCAGCACTTCGCGAAGCACGTCTCGCGTGTCCTCTCCGATGCGGCGACCCGCCCACTTCGTGCGCCCGGGCGTGTCCTTGAGCTTGGGCAGAATCGCCGGGATCTTCAGTGTGCGCGTCTCTCCAGACTTGCCGCCAGGGATCTCAACCTCTTCAAACATGCCGCGCTGCAGATACTGCGGGTCCCGCATCATGTCTTCGACCGAGTAGACGAGTCCCACAGGCACCTGCGCCTGCTCCATGGTGGAGGACACGACGCTGGCCGTTTGCGTGGCGGTCCAGGCCGCGAGTACGTCGTCGATCTCAGCCTGGTGCGTGACGCGGTCGCCGTTGGTCCGCAGTCGCGGGTCCTTGCCCATGTCCTCGCGGCCGATTGCGGCCATGAGCTTGGTAAACAGCGAGTCGGTGTTGGCCGCCAGCACAATGTCCTTGCCGTCCTTGGTCGTGTACGTGTTGGACGGCACGATGCCCGTGATGGTCGACCCGGAGCGCTCGCGGATTGCGCCAGAGTAATCATACTCTGGCACGACGGCCTCCATGAGGTTGAACATGGACTCGTAGATGGCCACATCGACCTGCTGGCCCCGCTTCTGGCCGTTCGCGAGCGCGTTGACGCCGCGCTCTCGGCCCAACAGCGCGACGACAATACCCAACGCTGCGTGGATGCCGGCCACCGTGTCACCTACGCTCAGGTTCGGCCGCGCCGGCTGGCGGTCCTGGAAGCCGTTCACGTACCGGAAACCGCCCATGGCCTCGCACACAGACGCGAACCCCGGCCTAGCAGCATTGCAGCCTTGTTAGCCGGTCGTCGGATAAAAAATGAGCCGGTGGGAGGAAAAGGGAGGCTCACCTAGAGGAGTACGGCCCGTCCTGGCCGTAGCCTGACACGCGAGTGTAGACGAGCGCGGGGTTGCTGTCTTCAAAGGTGTCGGGTCCGAGCCCCCACTTCTCCATACGCCCCGGGCGGAAGTTCTCGATGAACACGTCGCTCTGGTCGACGAGCTCGCGCACGAGCGCGCGGCCTTCGGGCTTCTTCATGTCGATGGCGACCGAGCGCTTGTTGCGGCCAAGCGAGTACCACCAGAGCGACGTCCGGCTCTCGTCCAGCATGCGGTAGTCGCGCACCTGGTCGCCCGTCGGCGGCTCCACCTTGACCACGTCCGCGCCAAAGTAGCTCAGGATGGTGCCCGCAAACGGCCCTGCAATGAGGTGGCCGCATTCGACTACGCGCACGCCCTCGAGCGGCAGGCGCCGCGGCTCGCCCTCGCTCCCGGACGCACCGCCGCGCCCGACGTTCAGGGTCGTCACGCCTCGGGACGCGCGGGCGGGAAGCAGCAGCGTCCGGCGCGTGGCGGTCAGTGACATGGGCGGCAACATGGAGGAGGAGGAGGAGGTGGTGGAGGCGTGGGAGGGGAAAGTTGCCTTTTGCGTCCTTTCTTGACTGGCGTTGACTATAGATCCGTCGGGCTGATGATGGGTAAGTTCAACCCTGTCAAATATGATGATTGGTGGTGTGTACCACGTCATGATCGTATCTGAGATCTCGAGTGGTCCACTTCAATGGTGTGGCAGGAGTGGAGGAGGCGAATGCGGCGCGATGTGGTAGTAGCTGGTGGGTAGGATGGCAGCGGTTGACGTCGACGCGCGGCGTTAGATGGAAGCGTTGTATACTCAGTATGCGCAAGAGTATAGCGCGGTACCTGATGTGTCCGTTGTCCACGAGGCAGAGGTAGACGCGGAGGGGCGGCGGCGCAGCGGCTGCGGCCGCGGCTGCATGCGCGGTCGCTTCGAGCTCCAGCAGCCTGCTCGCTCGAGTGCCGGCGGCGGATCCAGCGCGCGCATCAGTCAGTGCGAGAAACCGCCGGCTCGTGCCATCATGAAGCTTGCGCTACGTACCGCCTGACGGTGAGGGTACACGCCGCCCTGGCTTGGACGGCCGGGAGGACAAGGAACGCGGCCGCGAGGAGCGACGCTGGCCCCACATCGCCACTTGCCTTGCCTTTGCCTTTGCGCTTGCGCTTTCTCGCGCTGCGGTTTTCGTCCAGACGCCCTGGGGTGATGAGCCCGTAGATAATGTCGACGTGGTCGCTGCTGCTGCTGCTGCTTGCAACGGGTGCAGCCTCTGCGACGCGCGCGTCAGCAAGTCCGCGCTCGTGCGTCAGATCCGCCAACACCTGCGTCCGTCGACGCCTCGTGAGTATGCTGGATGCACTATAGAGCACGTTGCGATAGCCAGACCTCGTGAAGGGCTCCAGAGGCGTTCATGCTGCTCGGCTTGTTCCCCACGCGTCCGATTCGAAAGTGAGGACTTCTCGTGTCATGCAAAGCTGTGTGGGATTGAGCATACCACGCCTCAATGCACCAATATAGCCGTGTCACGGCCATTCGGGCACTTCCTCTACGCTCTTTGTGGCCGCGGGCGTGGAGGGCGAGCAGGCGAGCGGCGGCGCGAGGCGCGCCCAGATCTCGCGCAGGTCAGTGAAGTGCTCCTCGACGAAGCGCCGGCCGTCGCGCGCGACCTCGTGCCCGCGCTCGTCCACGAAGATGAGCGCTGGGATGCGCTGCACGTCGTAGCGCCGGCGCAGCTCGCGCGCTTCCTCTCGCCGGTCGAAGGGCAGCGCGAGGAACGGCGTCTGCAGCAGTCCGTCGCGGAAGGCGGCGCGCGAGCTGTCCATGGACACGAGCACGACCTCCAGCTGCCGGCGCATGGGCAAGCCCGCGTACTTGGAGAGCGCCATGTTGCGGTATACGGTCGCGAGCGCGGGCGCAAACGCCTGGCACGCGTGGCAGTCGCTGGCCGAGAAGAAGAGCCCCACGCGCGTCTTGCCCGCCAGCGCGTCCGCCGTCGAGACCTCCCCGCGCCGCGACACGAGCGTGGGCCCAAGCAGGTCGGCGAGCAGCGGCATGGCTTGGCTTCGTGGGGTATACTCGGCGAGTCTGATAGTGGCGCGTTGCGAGTACACTCATCCATCTTCGAGGTGCAAGCAGGAGAATATGGAGCGGTCGGTATCCGGACATTGATGGATGTAGCAGTGTTCTGCTGATGGAAACCGCATGGGACAGGGGATGCAGTATACTCTGCGCGAGGTAACGCTGGCTACTTCAACTTGCCGCGCGAATCTGTCGACGAACGCGACGGATACTGGTATCCGGCTACACGTTCAACTACGGCACTGGCACCAGGTATACGCTTCAACCGGTTACAGGATGCGCTTCTCGCGGAAGAGCTCGAACAGCGGCTTGTGCTGCACTTCGCCGACGACGTACGACAGCGTCGCCTTCTTGTAGTAGTCGCCGCTCAGCGTCAGGTTGTAGATGACGTCCTCCAGCAGCACGGCCTTGCCTGTGAACGTGCCTGCCGATCGATCCATCGATCGCGGGGGTTACACATTAGTTGGGGACTACATTAGTACTTCTATCTGGTACAGCAGAGCAAGGCAGGCAGGAGGTGTAGTATGCCCGATGGACGCACCGTGGAGCATCTTGACGTGGGAAAAGTGCACGTGCAGGTGGTAGTACGTCGGCTGGTAGTGGAAGTACACGCGCAGCGAGCTCGCTTCGGCCCCGAACTTTTGCTCAAGCGCCTCCAAGCTCGCGTTCCTACCACAAACACACGCCAACGTGTCCGTTCAGTGCGTTGACGTAGCTCAATGCGACCCGCACGCGGTGTCACGTACCGAATGTTGCGCAGGAGCTTGAGGTGTGAGCCGTTCAGGTCGCGGATCGACCGGAGGGACCGGTCGTTCACGATCGCGAGGCAGTAGAGCGACTCGAGCTGCAGGGTAGAGCGGCAGCAGCATACAGCAAGTAACACACAAGCATGAGCCTCGGTCTTGTCTCCCTCTTCTCCTTCCGGATGGAAGGCCCCTCCACACTCACGTTGGCCGTGTCCGACCACTTGAAGTCGGGTAACAGTACAAAGCCCGTCTTGGGGTGCAGGTCCTCATAGATGATGCGCTCCGCCTCCGTCTTGCTGTACCCGATCCACAGTAGCCCGACAGTACGGTCAGAGGGAGCCTTAAAGCAAAATAGACGCGGCGGAGGGACGCACCGGTCGAGGATGTTGTAGACCCAGTCGACGCTCTCGCGCGGGATGCTGTCAATGTACAGCTTGGTGATCTGCTGGTACGCCTCCTTGGTCTCGACGACCATGTGGAAGCGCTGGTCCGTGTGCTTGCGCACGTGCTTGTCCGTCGCCGGGTAAATCACGTTCACCTTGTACGGCTTGGCCTCGCGCGGCACGTCGCCGCGGAACGTGCTGTACACGTCGTTGACCAGGATCTCGTGCAGCGAGAGGCCCTTCAATAGACGGTCGAGCCCCGAAGGGTCCAGCGCCGCTGCCTGCACCACCACGACGGCTGCCTTCTTCTTCGGGTCGCTCGCAAAGTTCCCCAGGACCGCGATCTCCGAGTCCGTCGCCTTGAGCACGCGCACCACGCGCAGGTCCTGCAGCTGCTTGGAGCCCACGCCCAGCACCGCGCGGGAGCGATGCAGCAGCGCGACAGCGGTCGACACGGCGCCAGCCAGCGCCAGCGCCAGCACGAGCCGCAGTGCCAGCTCCATGCTTCTTCCCGCGTGATTGTGGCCACCGTCGATCCGAGGCTCCGAGCCAGTTCTGTCAGTTATATCGTGTTGTAACGTATCCGGTTTTGAGGTTCGAATGAACGGTTTCAAAACGAATGAACATGTTAAGAACGCGCAGACTTGAAGGGCTGCTGCGGCTGGTTGAAGTTGAAGTGCAGGGGCTGCGGCTGCGGCTGTGGACCACGAAGCTTCCGATGGCTTCTGTCCTAACTCCTCCTCCTCTCTTTCGGGCCAAAGCGCTCAGCGGACGACACCGACGGAGACAGAGACGGCCTCCGCGTCGACTCGCCCGCTCGCCCTCGACCCCACTCGACTGCATGCAGCGCAGCGCTGGCCTGCACTCCGAGACCAGCCGCAGTAGCGTCAACTTGGCAAAAATGAAAACGCACCAACCCATCGCGCCGCTCTCCTGGTCCACCCAACCGACGGGAAGCTTCTCTTCGCTTCAAGCCGTCGTAGCAGGGTGGACCGGTTCCACGAGGTCTGGGCGCGCAAAGCCGCAGCTGCTCAAGCACGATGTAGCAGCTGCCGTCTTGCGCGCCAACCAACCCCGCGGATAGCGCGAGGAATGATCGCTGAACGGGGAATGATGGCAGACCATCTGGCGCGCGGCGTGTCTGCGTGTCGGTCGGTCGCGGTGGCGCTCGCTCGGTCGGGGGCCGGGCACGGCAGACGCGTCGCTGCTTAGATAAAATACGGGCCCCGAGCGCGCTTCTGGACGCGTCCGCGCTCAGAACATGAAGCGCGAGACGGCCCAGAGCCGGTCCGAGTCCTGCGTGCGGATCTCGTCGTCCTCGGGCATCTCCTCGCCCACGAGCGTCTCGCTCGACAGGCGGCCGCGCTTCAGATCCTTCTCGCCGAACGCCTTGACGATCACCGGCTGCTTGGGCGTCAGCGGGAACGCCGACGGGAGCGCGCTCGGGTGCGGGTTCGCGTTCGCGCCCATGGCCATCGCGTGCGCCTGCTGCTGCTGCTGCGTGCCCGGCGTCGGCGGCGGCGAGATGGTCGCGCTGCACGTGAAGAACCGGATCACGCGCTCGAGCAGCGAGCCGGCCATGATGACGCGCGCCGCCGGGCGGCTTGAGCTCGACCCGCTGCCGCTCGACTCGGTCGACACGTTGACCGTGATGGAGCCGCGGCGCTTGACGCACTGCAGCTCCATCTCGAGCTGCCGGATGCGCTCCTCCTGCTGCTTGGCCTCGATGCGCGCCGTGTCGTACGACACCTCCATCTGCTTGAGCTTGAGCCGCGTGGCGCGCGCCTCCTCCTCGGCCACGCGCATGCGCTCGGCGGCCTCGTCCAGCGACTTCTGCAGCGCCGCGTTCTCCTTCTCGAGCCGCGAGACGTGGATCTCGCGCAGCCGGCGCGCAAACACGCGGAAGACCTTGACCTTGAGGATGGCTGCGTGCCAGCGCTCGCGCGCCAGACGCTCGCGCTTGAGGCGCTGGAAGCGCGTCTTGGCGATCAGGCAGCGCACGTGCGTCTGCATGCGCAGCACGGCGCGCTTCCTCTTGACGCTCTCGTGCAGCCACAGGAACGCGCGCTTGGCCATGAACTGCGCGACGATCTTCTTCCAGCGCTTCTGCAGGTAGATGACGCGCTGGAGCGGGCCGAGCCACTTGAGCAGCCAGCGCTGGTCCGGCGGCAGGTAGTTGCGCGCGAGCAGCTTGTTCAGCAGCGTCATCTTGTCCTCCGGCCGGTCCTGGTACGCGCGCATGATCTGCGCGCGGTGCGACATCTTGTTCCACAGGCGCGAGATGCGGTGCTGCACGCGCTCCTGGCGCACGCGCTTGCGCGCCAAGTGCTGGCGCACCATGCACTGGATGATGATGGCGCGGCGGCGGAACTTGCACTCCATGTAGATGCGCTCAAAGGCCGAGAAGACGACGGCGCGCGTCGCGGCCGACACCCAGCGCTTCTTGTGCAGGTAGCGCGTCATCTTGCGCGCGAGCTCGTCGTCCGGCTTACTGTCGCCCGCCGACGCGGGCGCGAGCAGCTTGTCCAGCAGGTCGATCTTGCCCGTGCGGAAGAACAGGCGCGTGTCTCCGAGGCGGTACGCGTCCGTCGGAAACTCGTTCGCGTACAGGATGGCCTGCGTGAAGAGCTTGTCGTTGCTGTCGAAGCGCGCAAACACGGAGGCCGGCAGCAGGTTGCGGTACGCGTCGACCACCTCGGCGTACAGGATGCGCGTGGGCAGGCCGACGCGCAGCACCTCGCACGCTTGGACCGTGCCCGAGCACCGCAGCTGCTCGACCACGAACTGCCTGTCGAACAGGCCCGCCTGCATGAGCGTGTTGGGCTTGATGCAGCGCACAAAGTTGCAGCTCGTGCCCTCGAGCTCCGTCGTCAGGCCCTTCATCTGCGTCGCAAACAGCGACGACGTGCTGCCGCCCTTGAGCCGCTTGGCCGCGCCGCCGAGCGAGCGCGAGCCCGCGAGCATGCCCGCCGACTTGACCGACATGTTGGACGACGTGCGCGTGCGGCGTGAGTCCTCCACCGAAGCGCCGCCACTGCCACTGTTGCTGCTGCTGCTGTTGCTGCCGACCATGTCCTGCATCACGCGCGAGCGCGAGTGCTGCAGCAGCTCCTCGAACTGCTCCGATATAATGTTGTTGTTCTTGTCCACGAACGAGTCGATCGTGTACGTGACCGTGCCGGCGTAGTGGCAGATCTTGAACGTGTCGCGCATGTCCTTGGGGTGCGGCGTCGGGAAGCACGGGTGGCGCTTGAAGAGCGTGTGCAGCTTTTCGTTGAGCTTGCGGTCCGACGGCTGCGGCAGGCGCGCGACGTTGTCGATCGTCACAAACAGCCCGCCGTGGCGGCTCGAGATGAGCTCCAGGCACTCGCGGTTGTCCGCGTACTGGACCGCGTCGTTGCCGGCGTCACTGCCGGCGCTGCTGATGCTGCTGCCGTCGACGATCTCGTCGCTGAGGCCCGTGAAGGGGAAGGCGAGCGAGTGGTTGATCGGGCGGAAGATGTGCTCGCTGCGGTACAGCGCCTGCTCGGCCTCGAAGATGCAGGCGTTGAAGAGCGACTGCAGCGCCTCGTTGGCGTAGTTGATGAGCAGCTGCTCGAACGAGTTGCGGTTCTTGGGCTCAAAGTCCTCGAAGCCAAAGATGTCGAGCACGCCGATGTACGGGATCACGTCGCTGCGGCCAGAGTCGTAGTCGAGCGCCGACGCGCACTCGCGCATGAGCCACGTGAAGGCGTTTTCGTAGATGGTCTTGGCGATCGTGTCGCGCGAGTACATGGCGGTGCGCACGTCTCGCTTGGCGAAGTAGATCGAGTTGCGGCGCGAGCCGCGCGTCATGATGCGCTTGTACAGGATGCACTCCGTGAGCTCCTCCGGGGAGACGCCAAGCAGCTCAGACGCGTACACGAGCGACTGCTGCGCCTTGGCGTCGGCAATGCACGCCGTCTTGCCTTCCGACGTGTCTTCCTCGCCGATCTCAATGTTGCCCATGTGCAGCAGCCCGGCGACAAGCCGGAAGACGTCGTCCTGGGCCGAGCCGCGGATGCCGATGAAGTCGAGCGCGCGGCACAGGTTGCCGAAGTTGCCCTCGTCGTCAATGAACTCGGACGACATGCAGCCCGACTGGTTGAGGAAGTTGTACAGCTCGGGCTTCTTGGGCTCGAGGTGGAACGCGCGCACGAGGTGCTCGGTGTCCGGCGAGTGCAGCAGCTCGTAGAAGACGTGAAAGTTGCGCTCGCCCTTGGGCTGGAACACGAGGCGCGACTTCTCGAGCAGGTACGTGTCGATGGACGCGCCCGAGAGCTCGTGGCTGTCGGTCGAGAACTGCAGGCGCATGTACTTGCCGAAGCGGCTCGAGTTGTGGTTGCGGTGCGTCTTGGCGTTGCCGAACGACTCGAGGATCGGGATCGTCTCCATGAGCCGCTCGCCGACCGCCACGGGCGACAGCTTCTTCTTCGAGTTGGACTGCGGGTACGAGAGCGCGAGCGACTCGGAGCGCGGCGCCGGCGGCAGCATCGACAACGTGTCGCCCAGCTCCGAGTCGAGGTCGCTCTCGAGCGCGTCGCTTGGCGTCACCTCGGGCTCGCTCGTCAGGTCCTCGTCCGAGGACGAGGTGATCGACGAGGCCGAGTTGTGCACGGCGCGCGTCGTGAGGAAGTCGAGGATGATCTTGGACGTCTCCGTCTTGCCCGAGCCCGACTCGCCGCTGATGATGATCGACTGGTTCTGCATCACGGCGCGTACGGCGCACAGCTGCCGGTACGCGTTCTGTGTCGAGTGTGTGTGTGTGTGGAGGGGGGGAACGGGCGTGGATCAACGAAATATGTATGTTAGCAGGGTCGACAACCAGCGGTGAGTTCATGAGTCAGTCGTCGATCCACCCATCCATGGCGCTTACCTCGGCAATGTTGTACGGGTGCGGCGGGCAGTGGTCGAGCGGCTGGCCGACAAAGAGCGCCTTGTCGGGGCCCTTGACGTGGCGCAGCGGGTTGACGGCGATCAGCACGTTGGCCATGAACGTGTACGGGCGCTGGTCCTCGAGCGCCGAGCGGTCCTCGAGGTTCTTCATGATGGCGGCCTCGTGCAGGTGGCGCAGCGACGTCATGTCGTTCGCCGTGCTGCCCAGTGGGTTGGCCGCGAACAGCCGCGAGGCCACCAGGTCCAGCTCCTGGGGCTCCTGGCCCGCGAGCGGCGCGCCCGAGGCCTCGTCCACGGGCACGAACGTCGCGCGCGCCGTGCTAGCGTCGAGCGCGGCTACCTGGCCGAACGACCAGCCCAGGTCGCCGTCCTGCTTCCAGTAGAGCTCGCCGACGCGCACGCCCTTGACCGCGCTCGCCATCGACGCGGCCGCGGCGTCGGCCGAGGCGCTGGTTGTGGGTGTAGAGGGGGAGACGGAGCCACCCTTGGCGGCCGAGGCCGTCGACGGGGCGGAACCCGCGGGGCCGCTTCCGGTGGCGGCCATGCCTGCTTCCTGCCTGTCGCTTCTCGCGAGCGCCGCTCGGTAGAAAGGAGCAGCGAGCGCGCTTCGAGTCGCGGGCGATTGGGATTGTGGCGCAGGCGTCGCGCACAGCGGAGGGGGCGCAGTAGAAGAGGAAAGAGAGGGGGAGGAGGGAGGCCAATGCTCTTCTTCGTCTCGTGCTGGGGTGGGTGATGGTGGACAAGGAGGGAAAAGCGCTGACTGACTCGGAGCCAGGGCCACTGTTGGGCGTGCACAATTGTGGGTATACGCGTATATATATGGGGTGTGTGCGATTGTATCCGGTCGAACGGGTATAAATATATACGCATAGTGGATTCGCCCAGAAATAGCCAGCCTGAATGGATCGCGTGCGACTTGTGGGTTCTGGTTCGGTGGGCAGGTTGCACATGCTGAGTATTCAGCGGCATGAAACGGTGAGTGGCAGGCAACTTCGTCGCTAAAAGTGGGTGGCGGACGCGATACAAATAGCCTTGCGTGCCGGGGGAGTGGGAGGTGGGCCATTTCGATTGAGCGCGTCGCTCGGTGATGTGGACTGCAAGTGTGGAGCGGACTGTCCGGATAACTGGGCTGGTCCCCGTTGCATACAGTATTTTGAAACTGGCCAGTTGGCTCATCTGCGCTCCCCATCGAAGGAGTCAGATGGGAAACATACAAATGGCCAGATTGGAGGAGCGACCGACAAAAGCACAGTTCGCCACTACAACTTCAAGAGAAACTGTTTGTCAAACCGTAGAACTGCTGCCTTCGCACTCAGATGGTGTATGTACTTGGCACATTCGGTCGAGGCGTCCTCGCACCACGATGTGGGTGACAATTACGCTGTACAGTAGGAAATAGTCGCACGCACCTTGACCAAGGTTTGCCTCCCACTTTGCCGCATGATCCAACCAACCTGAACGCGTGTCCAACCCGTCACTATCCGACTTGGCGCGGCAATGCCAGATGGCGGTCGCCCTGTCTGCGGGCACTGCCAATATCCTCGTTGGATTCTACTACAGTACTTCGAGTTGCAGAGTTGACGCTGCATTGCTTGAGGGATCTTCCGCCCACCGGACTGACTCTTTTGTTCTTCCACCCTAAACCAGGAGCTCTACCGTATCGTACAGTACAGTAAACGAAACGCACTTCAACATGAGTTGGAACTTTTAGCTGAGCTCAGAGTGAGTCCATTCATTGGAACTGGATACTTGGGGATGGCATTCCGCAGTCGTGCATGGGCACCAATGCCGTCGCTGGCGTTGCGTCCCGAAGCGGCTTCGCGCTTTCTGGCGGCACCGGACGACGGCGAGAGGCTCGCTGGCCTCTGGCATCTGCGAGTGCCCGTCCATTGATCCCTCGTCCTCCATCTAGCTCTCCTCCTCCTCTTCTTCTCCGCCCTCCTCTTCGTCCTCCTCCTCGTCCTCGCTCGAGCTCTCCTCAAGCGTCACGAGGCCCAGTAGAATGCGACGGCACACCTGCCGCTCGTGCTGGCTCAAGAGCGCTGCGAGGCGCTTCGCCTCGGCGTCGTCGGCGTCTCCGCCGCTGTCCTGGACCGACAGTGACGCGAGCGCGTCGCTGTACTGCTTGTCCTTCCGACGCAGGATGATCGTCAGCACTTCGTACAGTTCCTCCGCCGGCAGCTGGCTCGCCAGCACGTAGCTGAGCAGCGCGTCGCCCAGTCCGAACTCGCGCGTCTGGTCGCCGTGCAGCAGGAAGAACAGCGCGTCCGCGTCGCTGCCCTCCCGCGAGTCAAACACCTTGCGTCGCTTGGCAGCCTTCTTCTTCCCGCTGCCCTCAAATGCTCCTGTGCGGTCGTCGTCGCTAGCGTCGGCCTCTTCAACATCGTCGGCTGCCGCGGCGCTGTGCAGGCAGGCCTTGTACGTGCTCGACAGCTCTCCGCTCGTGATGAGGATCGAGTCGGACGGCGCAGGCGTCGGTAGGACGAACCCGTACCGACACAGCAGCTACGCAGAGTGGAACATGGAGGCGGTGGTGACAGGTTAAGGTCGTCAACGAGGTAAGAGCTGCATGAGCCGTACGTCGCTTACCTGCGCGTTGGAGAGGTCGCCGTACGAGATGGTGACCGCCTCGCCCTCGGCAATGTCGCGGATCGCCACGAGCTACGTCCACATCCACACATAAGCAAGCGACAGGCTCAATCAGCCCCCAACGTCGACATGGCAAACGCACAGCATACGGCGCGGCACTCGTCAGTGTGTCATCGCATCGCGCGCACCTGGAACTCCCCCGCCTCCGTCTTCTCAATGCGCGCGGCCGGGTCGTCCAGCGCGTGGTTCGCCATGTCGATTACCGGTAGGAGCGTCGGCTCGTGCCCGTCGCCGATCGTGAACGCTCTACGCAGACGCATTGTCGTTCAGTGAGAGAGCGTTCGTTCGCAGAGCCTCCCAGGCGTCGAGAGAGAGAGAGAGGTCTGCCTCTCAATACTACTGGCCGACAACGCACAAACCTCGACGACACGACCGAGTACGCCCAGCAGAAGTCGCTCAGCGAGGCTTGTCCTTTGGGCCACACGGCCGGGAACTTGGCCGCCAGCCCCTCGACGTAGTCTGAGTGCACGCTCTTGACCAGCTCCGCGTCGATCACCGGAGCGCTGCCCATGCACCGCGTAGTCAATACGCATTGCCATGAGCGTTATACCATCCTCATGCACATGCAGTACACGCATTATATACGTCAGACCTACGCTGTCGTGTGCTTCAGGAGCTGCTGCTGCTCCGCGCGCCAAGCCAACGGCAGCGGGATCGCGGCGGGCAGCTGCGCAATGTACCCCGCAAAGTCGCTCGCGCTGCCCACCGCGCGCTCGCTCAGTAGTGCCATCGCCGTCAGCGCCGTCGCGCTCAGCTGCGCGCTCTCCACCGCTTCATGGAGCTCTCTCCCGTTAAACGCCGCTGTCTCGTTGCGGACGCGCGCGAGCCAAGAGGTTCCGCTCAGGAACGCGCCGGGACGCAGTGTCACCAGCACCTCGCGCGCGTCGACGCCCTTGCGCGCGAAGATGGACCGGTCCGCCGAGCCGAGCCGCTCATCCACGCCCACAGGATCAATCCTGTCGTCCGCCACCTCCACAAGCGCGCCGCGCGCTGTAACCCACTCGCACAGCGGCGCCGACGCCGCAACCTCCGGCATGGTTGGTGGCAAGACCCAACGCCAGTCCAAAGTCAAGGGAAATGGGTACGCTCGAGGGTACAGTAATCATGTAACCAATTGTCGTGGTTATGACGTATCCTCGTGAGGGGTACTGTACCCCGGTATTGTACGTACCCCTCAAGAGAACGCAGCAACCAAACTATGGCGGCGGCATCATCGACGGGTGCGCCGCTGGCGTCGGCGTCGACGGGCGCTTCGAGCGCTGACGGGGCGTCTAGCAACGACCAGTGGCGCGTGTTCCTCGGTCTGGCGCTGCTCGTGGGCGCCTATGTGTTCCGCGTGGAGGCGGTGCGCTTCACGCTGCGGCTGGCGCGGCGCGCGCTGCCGCCCATGTTCGTCTGGATCAAGGAGTTTGAGAAGCAGATGCTGCGGCCGCTCTCGTGGGTCGTCTTCCTGCTGCTCGTGTGGTTCGGCACGTACGTCATGGACCTCTCGAGGCTGGCCAGCATCGACTCGGACACCATCACGAGCGTCGTGACGCTGCTGCTCGGCTTCCCGCTCATCTGGGTCGTCATCAACCTCTGCAACTACATCACCTGGGTGCGCGTCATGCCTGTCGCCATTCCCCCTCCCCTCTCTCACTCTCTCGGCTCGAACACGATTGACACTGGGACACGTCGGCCGATGTATGGGTTCGTATGCGCTGCAGGGCATCATCCGCGTCCAGGGGTGGAAGCGCACGGCGAGCAAGGACGACGACGACTACAGCCGCGTCATGATCGTGAGCGAGGGCGTCGGCGTCATCAAGTTCCTGCTGGTCGCGACCGTCGTGTCGGCCTTCATGGTGGACGAGATCGGACAGATCACGAGCTTCGACTCGGCGCAGATCACGACGGTCGCCGTCATCATGGTCGAGATCGTCTTTGTCTTTGGCGCGCACTCATGGGTACGCCCTCCTCCTATTGGACGCTGCCGCAAGCCAAACCCATCGTCGCCACATCCAACTCACTCGCGATGTACCTGTGCGGACGCACAGATGAAGAACATCATGGGCGGACTCATGGCGCTGCAGGACGAGCAGGTCAAGAACGGCTTGCACCTGTCGTTCCACGGCCACGAAGGCGTCGTGGAGCGGCTCTACCTCCAGGGGTTCTCGCTGCGCCAGTACGACAAAGGGCTCGCGTATATCCCCAACGGCGCGCTGCTCGAGAACACTGTGGCGGTGCGCACCAAGGAGCTGGACCGCCGCTGCGTCGTGAGCGTCCACGTGAGCCACGCGACCAAGACGGCGGCGCTGCGCGTCTTTATCCAGGAGCTGGACGAGATCCTGGTGCGTGTCTTCACCAGGCAGCACGCGCTCAAGCGCGGCAAGGCGTCGACGGTGCTAGGCTTGGACAAGCAGCGGCGCTCGCACTGGGACAGCGTCCTTCACAAGATGGAGCGCTCGCACTTGCTGGCGGTGGGCGAGGAGGAGAGCGGCGAGCTCCAGCGCCGCTACTGGATCAGCGTCGAGCGCGCCTTTGTCGTCCACGTCACGTATTACTCTCAAGAGCGCCACATGAAGCAGCTCATGGCGGAAAAGACCGAGGTAAGTGGTTTGCTTGGGTTGTACCTCGCCACGTTTTGCTGTCGTCTCCTCCCCTCAACACCAACCGGTTACTCTGAAAATGCTCCAGATCGTGCTCGAAGTCACTGACCTACTGGCGAAGCTCCACATTGAGCTGTACGAGCCCTCCGGGTCCGTATCAGCGCACTCATCGTCGTCGGAGACTCCGCGCTCCCATTTGCTACCGGCGTCGCGCTTGTCGAGGGCGAGCAGGCCAGCGTCGAGCCCCCACATCGCCGCTGTCGCAACGGATGAATCTGCTCTTGACGGTCGCCGTGACCTTCGTTTTGGCCCAGCGACGGATCCTGGGCACCTTCAGCGTCTGCGGCGGCATCCTCACGACAGACCGGGCGAAAATGGCGGCGGTGGGCCCACACAGCGCGACTTCCGGCGTCGGCGGCCGCACAGTACCGCCGCCGTCACGTTGCTGTAAGGGTGTAAACGAGCTTGGACGAAGAATAAATATGGTCGTTGCGTCTTGGGGACGTCCTCAGCGAGAAGAACGTGGCAGCTGGCGCACATCCACGCGCAGCCGCTGGATGGTCTCCAGGACCGTCATGTTGATCTGTGCGCCGGAGTTCATATACATCAGCACACGCAGCATTAGCCGTACTCCTTTTGGCCAACGTACAAGTAAAGTGCCCGTTTCGCATGCTCACCTCTGTTTTGGCGGCTTCAAAGGTGGGGAACTGGTCGCGGTCGACCTGGACGCTCGCCTTGACCACGTACATGTCGTGCAGCTCGATCACGACGGCGGCCTGGTCGCTCCCGTCGTCGTCCCACGCCGGCATACCTCTCGACTCGAGCGAGCTGCGGAAGCCATTGGTGTCGTTGGTGAACGAGCTGACCTCAGGGGTGCGCGCAGAAGGCGAGGTCGCGATCGAGTCGTTGGCTGTGCTTTGTCTCTGATGCGGGTCGTGGGGGGCATCGATGGCGGGCGAAGCGGCGAATGTGAGGAGCGCCGAGCGCAGCTCATCGATGAAGCGCTGGATCGTGTCGCTAGGCGTGGCCGGGTGCAGTCGCAGCCGCAGCTCGTGGTGGCGCAGTTCGCGCGCGTTGCCGCTCGTCTGGTGCGTGTCGGCGAAGACGCCGTTGGGGATGAAGATGCGGCTGCCGTCGCGGCGGCGCATGATGGTGCGCGCGAGCGAGACGCGCTCGATGAAGCCCACGAGGTTGCGCACGCGGCACAAGCTGCCTGTTCGGAACGGCTCGGCGAAGATGAGGAACAGCCCCGTCGCCACGTTCTTGAGCTAGAGTGGAGGTAGTAAGTAGCAAGAGCTCGTGAGCAATGGTCGGCGCTCCAACGTCTAGGCTGTGTCGGCCGCGAACGAAGCAAAGCAAAGTATTCAAAGCGAAGCGAAGCGTACCACGGTGAAGCCGGCGAGCAGCGCGATGATCTCGAGGCCGAAGAAGACCTCGACGAGCAGCAGCTGCGCCAGCGAGCTCGACGTGAAGAAGATGAAGAAGATCTCGACCAGGACGAGCGCGAAGATGACGAACTTGATCGACTCGGTCACGATGAAGATGCGCGCCGCGTAGTCGGCCGCGTCGCGGTCCCAGAAGCGAAAGTGACGGACGCAGATCTGCACACACGCAGACACACCCACATACACATACACACCCACATGTACGTACGTTACGAGTGAGTGTACCCCGTCCGCGCGACTGCTGGTAGAGTAATAGCGCGTGCATGTATGGAAGAGCGAGGCGCACGCACGTTGGTGACGACTTTGCGCAGCGCCAGGGTGGCGAGCACGACGGGCACGGCCGTGAAGTAGAGCAGCACGTCCTTGGCCTCGCTCGCGTCCGCCACGTTCAGGACCTCGAGGGCCACGAACCAGACCACGCCGAAGAACGCGAGCCACGCCAGGTGCGCGGCCATGAAGCGCTGCACGTCCACGATCCACCTGCATCGCGCCGCAGCGCATCGCATCGGCCACGAGGTCAGGGAGGGAGGCGCTGGGGAGATAGACCCCTTGTCTTACGAGCGAGATGGCGAGCTCTGACCGGAAGCGCTTGTGGATCCGCGAGCGGATGGCGTTGAGCAGCATGTCCGTGGCCGGTTGCACCAGGAAAAAGGCCGCGGCGACCATCAGCGCCGCGAGTACGAACCGCCACCAAGCGATCATTGCTGCTTGGGCAAGGCGGGAAGGCAATGTGCGCGATGTCCTCGGATGAAAAATGTCACTATTATCGAAAGAGTGTCTTTGAAGTCAGTGTGAGTCACTGTTTTTGGTTTGAAAGAAGAGTGCCATGTCACTTGTTTTGGAAGAATGGCAACGAACGAAGGGTTCAGATCAGGCGGAACTTCAGTGACGAATCGTCCGTGACGAAACATCGGCGATGATTCGTCGGTCAAGCCAAAAGTGAGTCCAGAAATTGTTCACTCCATGCCAGCCCAGCGCTCACATGGTATGGTCCAGTCGAGCCTGGCCGTACTCTATAGGGTAGCCTGTAGGGTATGCGCGTGGTCGTGGTGGTACCGGTAAGCTACAGTACCGGGTAATTGTAGACCACAATTTGTGGTCAGCGCTCAATCATTGAGTCAAGACTGCCTTACAGTGCCCTGTCACTCTTTTCGGAAGAATGGCAGGGGTTCAGCAGGAGGTGGTCAGTGCCTTCCAGAAAGTTGTCCTTCTCCGATGGTGTACCGCACAACTTCGTTCAGTAGACCCCACGTTTTCCCGCAGCGGATCCGCTATGGTACCTAATGGCTTTCAAATCACCAAGAAGCAAGCGGCGGCGCACAAGGGAACTCGACTCACTCACTGTCAATTGATCGATCGATCGAGCGAGCGAGCCATTAGCCCACGGTAGGTGCATCACAGTACCGGTACGTACGCCCTGGCAAACCTGGGGCCACGGGCGGCTGCTGGCGCCAGCACCAGCAGCTCTCTCTTACTGTACCATCGAATGCCTGCGCTTCGGTTCAGATCCGCCGTGCGCGTGCGCTTGTGTCCACCGCCAGCAGCTCCGCATTGTGGCGACGAGTTCCGGCGGCCGCCAGTCGACTGAGGGAGGAGTCGTTGCCGATATCAAGTGGAAGCGGCGGCGGCGGCGGCTCTTTCTCGACTCCTCTGCGTCCGCACGGGTGTACAGATCGATCACACAAGCCTGTAGGCACACACACACGCACACTCGCTTCTACGGCAGCACAGCACCCGCGAGCGGCTTGTAATCATGCGGCGGCGGGCGCTGCGCGTGCTCAGCGAGGACGGCGGCGGCGCGAGTCGGGAAGCGCCGCCGCTCTACGGACTCTCGCGCCCGCAGCACCGCGACGTGCGCACCGTCATCGTCGCGTGCTGCGCGCTGTCCATGGCCGGCTGCGCCTTCATCCTCTTCCACTACTGGCGGTCGGCGCGCCGCCGGCGCCAGGCCGCGCGCAGCGGCCGTGGGGACGGCGCGGCCGCGAGCATCGTGCCCAAGATGATCGTCGTGCTGTCCGTCGTGGACTTTCTCTTCTCGCTCCCCAAGCTGTTCGGCATGCCGGGCGGGTACGCGTACCCCTACGACGGCTCCGCGGCCGCCGCGACGCGGAGCGCGGTCGACACGGCGCTGTGCCACGCCCAGGGCTTTGCGCTCCAGCTCGCCGGACTCGCGTGTGCGCTGCCTCTCTGACGACTTTATTGTACGTCGTAGCGTATCGTGGCGACGAGTGCTCACATCCTCTCGTGCGTCTGCGATGGCTGCGATTCGATCCGACAGCCGTCTTTTGGAACGCCTGCATCGCGCACTGCCTCTACCGCAAGATCGTGCGCGGGGACTCGGAGGCGCTGCTGCACCGCCGACTCAAGCTCTACGCGGCCGCCAGCGCGGCGCCCGCGGTGCTCATCAGCTCGCTGCTGCTCGGGGGTGCGTCCGCCTCACTTGCCGCCACTATAGCGCCCCCTTCGCTCACCTATCCATCCATCCATCCACACGTGCTTGTATGGGCCGCGGCTCGCGAGTGCAGTCGGCCAGTACGGCCCCGCGGACTTTTACTGCTGGGTGCGCGGCGGCAAGTGGCAGTTCTGGGGCTTCTACCTCTTCGTGCTGCTCGCGATCGTGTACGTGGGCGTCGTGCTGCTCTCCACACACGCGCACATCCTGCGCGTCGGCTCGGGCCAGCGCAGCCTGGACGCGCTCGAGTCCTCGGCGCGCATCGTGCTCGCGCTGCGCCTGTACATCGGCGCCTTCGTCGTGCTCTGGCTGCCCAGCGTGGCCTTCCGGCTCCTCCACAAGCACCTGGGCCGCGCGACCTTCCCGCTCGCGGTCGCTATGCAGCTCGCCCTCTGCCTCCAGGGCTTCGCGACCGCCGCCATCTACGGCGGGGCGCTGGCCAAGATGCGCCAGGCGCTGGCCGGCGTCCGGTGCTGCCCGCGGCAAGCCACGGCGCGCCAGTCGCCCGCCGACGAGTACAAGCGCGCCACGTCGCCCTACTTCCCGACGCTCGAGTCGAACGCGGACGTCGACGGCGACGACTTTGACGCGCCGAGCGGCCGCGGACGAGAGTACGGCGCGCGCCACCCCGTCAGCATCTTTGTGTCGACCTTCAACCTGGGCGAGGCCAAGCTCACGACGGCCGACCTGGTACGTCGCCCTGACTTGCTTCTACTATAGATAGCCCAGCCTACGCTCTAGTCCTGACGTGACGCGCTCTGTCGGGGTGTAAACGCACGCAAACAGGAGACGTGGATCCCGCTGGGCTACGACATGTACGTCATTGGTCTCCAAGAGTGTCTGCACCTGACCGAGACGCGCGTGCTGCTGCGGAGACACCTCGAGACGGGCGGAGGCGTCGGCAACACGGGCGGCTCGCGCTTCTACATGTTCAACCGCGAGATCGGCAGCACCAACACGTCGCTCGGCTACCACGTACGTGTGTGCATCATCTATCGGCACTACCGGCGCCTCTATCGTTGAGGAGGGAGGAGAGGAGACGGAGGGCACGGAACTAACGGCCTCTGTCATGACGCTGCTACAGGGCCACATCGCCATCTCCGTGTTCATCCAGTCGGAAGACGTTGAGAGCGGCGCGTTCTACATGCCGCCGGTCGTGCGCCAGCAAGTCCACTGCGGCAAGTCGCTCGTGCTCGGGCGCGCGTCCAACAAGGGCGCCGTGGGCGTCGCCTTCCGCTACTACGACTCGTCCTTCGCCTTTGTCTCGTGCCACCTCTCGTCCGACGCCAAGGGCAAGTCCAAGGCGACGCGGCGCAACCGCGACCTGGTCGACATGCTCAAGGGGCTGCACCTCAACCTAGAGGACGTCGGCGTCGAGTTCCCCTACCTGCACCACCACAGCTTCGTGCTCGGAGACCTCAACTACCGGCTCTCGGACCGCGACGGCTCGGTCGACGGCGTCTTCGACCTGCTCACGAACATCCGCGCGGGCGAGATCGCCGAGTTCAACAAGCGGCACAAGCCGAGGCTCAGCTCGCTCGCCAAGAAGCCGCGCTGGAGCTGGACGTCGGCCACGTCGTCCATGAAGCTCAAGCTCAAGCACAAGAAGAAGAAGCCGAGCTCTAGCGACACGGGCTCGCGTATGCTCTCGCAGCCGCTGCAGTCGACGGCGAGCTCCGTCGAGAGCCTCGAAGGTGACGAGAGCGCGCCAACGGCCGCGGCGGCGGCTGGCTTGGTGCACGGAGACAGCAGCTGCTCGACCAACAGCGCGCTCGTGGACGACGACTACCGCGCGTGGGACGACCTGCTGGCGCACGACGAGCTGCGCAACCTGATGCGGGACGCGCGCGTGCTGTTCGAGTTCGAGGAGGCGCCGATCACGTTCCCGCCGACGTTCCGGCGCGTGCGCGGCGCCCCTGGGCTCACGCGCGACCCCGCGCGGCCGTGGACGCGCGAGCAGCTCGAGCAGGTCTACACGACGGTCCTCCCGACGCACGGCAGCCAGCGCGGAGGCGTCGTGTACGACGGCAGCGGCGCCGCCGCGTCAACGAACGCGCCCGTCGACGCGGCGCAGGTGCGCGTGCCGTCGTACACGGACCGCATCCTCTTCCGGTCGCTGCCCGACATGCGCGACCGCCTGCACTGCTCGCTCTACACGTCGTGCGAGGCGGTCTCGTGCTCGGACCACAAGCCCGTCGTCGGCATCTTCCACGTGCTCGTGGACCGCGCGCGCCTGCCGGCCGAGTCGGAGGCGGCGCTGCGCAAGGTCGAGCGCATGGAGCACCTCGCCGGCGTGCGCGAGTGCGCGCTGCGCGTCTCCTTCACGGACATCACGTGGGACGACCCGGCGCTGACGAGCGACGTTGGCGGCGCGTGGTCCGCGCCCGCGGCCAGCGGAGACGAGCGGCCGCTGCTCTTCTTCGACCGACGCGCGTCTCAAGGTACGCTCTTCTTCTTCTTCTTCTTCTTCTTCTTCTTCTTCTTCGTCTTCCTTGTCTATCTCTTTGCCTTGTGCGGTGCTGTTGCCAACCTCATCCATCTCTGACGTGTGCGTGCGTGCCGTCCACCCGCCCGCAGCGTTTGTGTCGCTGGTGTTCCCGCTGCCGTCGGAGGACGTGTTCTCGGCGCAGCGCCGGCTTCACGAGCTCGCGGACGCCGTGAGCGGAGGCGTCTTCCTCGGGAGCGACCGCGGCAGCAGCAGCACGGGCAGCAACAGCGTGGTCTCGACGGCCTCGGGGTCGTCCTCGTCCTCGTCCGTTGACGAGGCCCAGCGGCGGGCGCGGAGGTACTCGTCCATGAACAGCGCCGTCACGAGCAACGCCGTGCACGCTCGCTGGCCGCGGTTCGTGCGCGAGGGCGTGGCGCACACGACGCTCGCGCGGCCCGGCTCGAGCGGCATGCACGTGGCCGTCAAGGTGCACGCGGGCGCGGGCCAGCGCGTGTTCGGCCAGGGCGTCATCTGCGTGCCGCTGCCCGCGCGCGAGGCCAACTCGTCCTCCGTGCGCCGCGACTTCTGCATCGAGCTGGCGGACGGCGGCCGCCGCACCGCGACGCTGCGCGGCTCCGTGTCGCTGCGCGTCTCGCGGCTCGCGTCGGCGCTCGCGGGCGACGAGGGAGACGTCAGCTTGTCCATGGTGGACGAGCTGCGGGTGCTTGGCGACGAGCAGGACGACGCACGGTCGGTCGTGGCGGAGTGAGTGGACGGGGGGAGCGCAGGGGACGGGACACCCGGTGGGTAACGTACCGGTACATGGGCGGCTCCACCCGCTGTTGAAGCGCTGACGTCTGCGACGTGTGACAGCGGCAGCTGTTTCGTTTGTTTTATTTTGTTTGTTTTTGATATTTAACATTTCGAGGATTTATGGATATGGCCATAAAAGTTATAATTACTTCTTCTCGGTCTCCCCGCCCTAAAAAGCCCTACGGTAGTACAGAATTACGGAGCAATGGAGGCGCCGTTGACCACTTCCACGCCGTCCAACCGGCAGCTCGCCGAGACCCTCTTCACGCGATCGGGGCCTGCCGAGTGGCGCTGCGTACTGTGCGACAACTCCGTCGCGCAGTCGGCGCGCAAGGGCTACACGAACCTGCGCTCGCACCTGTGGCTGAAGCACCGCGACAGCTTCCTCGACGAGTTCGCTCGCCGCCAGCAACCCGATAACCCACCACCCGCCGTCGGTCCCTCAAGCGCCAGCGATACGGCCGCCCATAATGCCATAAGGGCGAGTCCTGACGCGCTGGCGTGGCTCGAGTGGGCTGTGGCCGAGAACCGCGACCCAGCAGCTGCGTACTGTGCATCGCCCGAGCTTACGGTGCCACCGCTTTCGGAGCGGCGTCAGTGCTTGGACGCGACATATGGCTCCCTTATGGCGCATATAGCCGACGAGCTAAGTCAAAGCACGGTCCTAGGGCTCGCCCTGGACGCGTGGACGCGCGAGTTTGGCGCCAGGAAGGACGCGGGCGCCGCGATCACCGCACTGTACGCTGTGCTCCCGCCCAGTGACGCGTCCGGCGGAGACCACACGCAGCGGAAGCGGTCGGCCCCACGGCGCTCGCTCCTCTTAGGGCTGCGCGTGACGCCTTTCTCCCGCCTACTCACGCACGGAGATGAAGTGCCGGTCGGCGCGCTCGTCTCGTTGGTCAACAGGGCGAGCGCCACCTTCGCCATCGACTTGGACCGCGTCGCCTTCTTCGTGGGCGATCCGCACATCGTGCGCGAAGTGCAGGAGAAGCTGAAGGGCCATAACGGACTCTGGGGCGACGTCCCTGTCATCGCCTGCGCCAACCAACGGCTCGAGACAGCGGCCAATGAGCTTGTATGGTCCCATCGAGAGACCGAGCCGAGTCGCAGCGACGTCCCAGCCGCCAGGGCAGCGCTTGAAGCGTCCTTGGAGCTTCCATGGGCCGTCCAGCAGCGGATGGCCGCGCTCTCGCCGTCCATAACGGACGTGCTGTCGACCATCAGGCTGTCCATGTTGCTGCCGAGCCAACACGTCAGGCTGAGCTGGGTCAACGTGCTCCAGATCGTGAGCAAGTACCTGGAGCTGCACGCTGCCGTCACCGCTGTCGTTTCCAGTCGCGAAGCGGATGTCGAGCTGTGTGAGCACCTCGAGCAGCTCCGGGTGCCGAACGAGTCGCTCGCGAGGCTCCAGACGCTGCGCGCGGAGCTCACCGACCTCGCGTCCGTCAAGCACAAGCTGTCGCTGCGCTCTGGCGCTCCGTTCCACCTCGTCCGCCGGCTGTTTGACGCCGTCCGCGACCGCTTCGAGTGTTGCGCGAGCGCTGTGGCCGCTAGCAGCACGCCCGGAGTCGAGAGCGGCGTCGTCAAGGTGCTGATGGACCACGAGCAGTCGCTGACAGCGGAGGAGCAGCACGAGATGGCGCGCTTGCTGCTGGACCGAGCAGGAGCCGACAGCGGCGACGAGCGCCACGAGGAGGACCAGGAGCTCAGCTTCGCGGACGCGGCGATCCTCGAGATGGCGGACGGCCGAGAGCTACGGCGACAGACCAAGTACATGGACCTGCGGTGGGTGCCCAGCACCGCGGACGACCGCGCGGCGCTCTTCCCGACCGACGGCAGCGGCGACAGCGCACTATGCATGTCCCCTCGGACGGCTGAGATGCTCACCATGCTGCGCTACAACCGCGACCAGTGGGTCGCGACCAAGGGAGGAGCCGACGGACGCAAGAAGCGGCGAGCCTCGACCGCGGCGAGTGACGGAGGGAAGCGGCGCTGCAACGTCTCCGCCGACCTGTGAGCCGCTTGGAGGGAGGGATGCGGACCGACTGGTGGTGGTGATGGTGGGTCTGTTAGTGAATCGACGCCAAGCGCGGGGTATGCGTACCCCTGCCCGTCTAATGCATACCTGCTGATCAATGACGGCAGATGGGGGGGCGCTGTTGTGCTTCTGTGCTTGTATAGAGCACCGTACAGGTCCGCCTTACAGGTCCCGGTCGAGCGCGTCGTAGTCGCCCGTCGAGAACTCGAACCACTTGCGCCACGGCTGGAAGAAGGCGGCGAGCGCAAACAGCAGCAGCAGCCCGACCGACAGTCTGCATGGGGCAGTAGACGGTACCCCGTACGATAGACAGACAGACAGACAGACCGACAGACAGACAGACAGACAGACAGACAGACAGTCGGCTGGACGTCAGTCGCTATGGATACCAAACAGTAGGACGCGGACGAGCGAGAGTCCGAGCGAAGGACGTACACGGCCTTGGTCCGGTTGTAGCCGGCGACCGACTGGTGGAAAGCGTCGATGGCGCGCTCGAGGTCGCGCACGCGCTTCTCGTAGTGCGCGCGCTGCTCGGGGCTCAGGCGGCCCTTCTTGGTCTTGGCCTGCTCCAGCTTCTTGTCCTGCCACAGCACGGCCGTTGCCTTGGCCAGCTCGGCGCGCGCCATCGCGACCGCGCGCGCGCTCTTGCCCGGCAGCTTGGTCGTGTACTTTTGGAACTCCTTGTCGTACTGCTCGGACGCCGCCTTGGCCGTCGCGGGCGTCGGGGGCGCCGCCGCCTCGGCCGACTGCGCTGTGCTGCTCATACTGTGCTGTTGAGGGGCGTAGGGGGGAAGGGAGGGAGCCAGCGGGAGGAAGCTCGTAGGAAGCTGCGCAATCGACCTCGGGATGGGATGTCGGGCGGGTGGTTTGACTTGTGTGAGACGTGTTGTTCGCCGCATCTTGTCTGCGACACTGAAAGGTTACTTCACAGGTGCACGTGGGGTACGCTTTACACAAAGTGGACCACACCAATGTAAACAGGTTGTAACCTTTGATTGGACACACACTTGACTTGGTTGAAGTGGTGGGGATATGGTCTTTGGCACCCTCAGCCTTCGCTCCGGCCACGGCGCTCAGCTCTCGTGGAGACTCGCGACCGTTAGGACGTAAAAGACGGTGCCCATGTGGAGGCCGTACGGGTTGTTGTCCTCCGTCGCCACCTGCTCGTCGATGAGCACGATGCGGCCCACGACGTAGTCCGGGTATCTGTCCACACGCATATCATCCCACGCCATCATCATGCCTTCGGATCAGACCCTACAAGTCGACTCAATGCACCAACGATCACCATACAGACAGAGACGTACCGTGCGCCTTCGTTGCTGAAGGACGAGATGGACTCCTCCGAGAGGAAGCGGTGCGGGCAGCCAAGGTGGAAGGCGAGGTACACGCGCTGCGCGTCGCTGCCGGGCGCCGACGTCGGCAGGAACAGCGCCAGGTCGTTCACCGTGAAGCTGCGGAACGAGATCTTGAAAGAGTCCTGCACGTCGTGCTCCGTCTCAAGCAGGCTGAGCTCGTCCTGGCGATCCTCCAGCTCCTTTCGCAAGAACTGTCCATAAATCATCAGACCCTGTAAGCTCGTGCTTCGGAAGTAGCTTGCTCAACGCCATCAATGACAGGCACTGCATTCGTCCTACGCACCTTTTCAGCATCCGCGCTCGCCAGTAGCTCACGCACGCGCGTCTCGATCACAGCCATGTGGGTCGTGACGAACTCTTCAATGTCCACGTCGTCCGTGAGCCCCGACACTGGCAGTTGCAGCAACTTCATGACCTTGACCAGCGACGACCGCTGCACGTTAATGCTGTATCGCAGCGACTGGATTGTGCGCTGGAGCTTGTTGTGGCCTTCTTGTAGATGCGTCTCTCGCTTCGACCGCTCCTGAATCTCCGTGCAACACGCGAACCCACTGCAAAGTTAAGGGAACATGGAAAGCCTAGGCATCCATCAAGCTCATACAGCACGCCGAGCAGTATGAATCATGCATGCATGCATGCATCGTGGGGAAGGATATTCTTCGAAGGCCGCCGCGTTGAGCAGGAACTGCTGGTTCTCGCTCTGTTATGCCCGCAGCGACTCAATCCAAGTCAGTCAGACACACAAAAAGGTCCGTCGTAACACTGTGCGAGATCCGAACCTCGAGCTTGGCGATGACTGCATCCTTCTCCACGTAGTGGTTGTCTCGCTCTGTGTGATCGCATCTCGCCATCCGTTAGCACGCTACAAGCTGCAACCTCAGCACCCGTGCAATGCACACCCCTTACCGCGCAGGAGAGCGGGGTTGTGCAGCTCTCGTTCGAGCAAGTGAGATCGATCCGCTTCCGACGAACTCGTCATGGCACCGGCGGTGGCCGCAAGCGCGAGCGCAAGCGGGAACTCGCACGAGCTATCGCCGTCGCGAGCGCTGCCCTTGGACAGATCCGAGTGTGCGATCGACTCGCTGCCAGACCCGTAGAACTTCTTGGACTGCTCCAACTCACGCGTGAGTTGCTCCACGCGGGCCTCCAGCTCACCGCAGCGCTTCTGAAGACCGTCCACATCAACGTTGGCGGCTGCTCCATTCGTCGTTCCGGTCGATAACGGTGCTTTGTCTTCCAAGTCGGCATCGTTTAAACTGGAATCGTCTTCAAGTTGCGGTAGGTTCTGCTCATGATCCGAGGGTCAGCGGCGTGAACGGTAGGTAGGCACAGCAACAAACCAAATGCTAATCCAACCTGATCGAAGGGCCGCATACGGAACTCGCAGTGGGACGGCTTCTCAGCCAAACCGGGGACGAAATCACGCGGCAGGTGTTGGCCGTAGTTGCGCAGGAATGCCTCGCGCTTTTGCACCTCTTGTTCTCGCAGGTGCGCCAGCTCTTCCGCCATCGACTGGATGCGGTCCGAAAACATGCGGCCGTACTTGAGGCGGCGAGAGATCTCCTTCAAGCACGCCTCGTACGACTCTGTCATCCCAACAAGCAGCAGTGAGTAAGCCTCCGACACTCGCAGCCAAGCATTGCAACAAGAGTACCTGGGAGCTTGTCGAGATGCTCCAGCTCGTCAAAGTGCTTCTTTTGGGCAGTCAGTGCCTCCTTGAACATGGCCAACGAGTTCTCGAAATCGCGAATCTTGGTCTGGGAAACGGATATCTTGCGCAGGGTCGAGTGCACCGCCGACAAAACAGACGTCTTGGCTGCCGCCATCTTGTCGACCCGGGTTGCCAGCTCGTCCGAGAGCTTCTGCGCCTCCGGGAGCTGTGTCACGAAGATGCAGGTGGTGGTGAGTACCGATACAGTCGAGAGTGCGTGCGGTTGACGCCGTCTGAACGCCATTCCTTACCATGTTCTGCTGCTTCTGGTACAGCACGTCGATGCCACGACACACCTCCAGCGCGTTCGTGGATGCAAGCATCATCGAGCCAACGTTCACCTTGGACGACGTGTCCGCAATGCTCCGCGTGACGAACGCTAGGTTCTCCTTCAGTTTGGCCGAAATGTCCGACTGCTGGCTGGAGAAGCCCTTCATTTCTGCCAGCAGCTCCTTCGATTCAGCATACTCCTTCAGTGTCTGGTCTTGTGCGCCAAGCAAGTTGTTCACTTCGCGACAAATCTCGTCGTGCGCTTCTTGCAGGCGCAGAACCTGGGCGCGCACGTGCTCGTGCGACTGCTGGCACTGTGCGGCCCACTCGCGCTCCTTGTCCACCGGGATGCAATCAAGCAACGACTGCCGCTCATCCGTCACAAGAACGGGATGCAGCTTCACAGTCGACAGCCGCGCCAAGTACTCTTCAAAGCCCTTGAGCAGCCGCGCGTGGCGCTCGCTCGACGACTCGAAATCTTCCCAGAACGGCGTAAAGTGTTTCATCATGGACGCTTTGAACAAGTCCAGGTTCGAGATCGCCGCGCCAATCGCGTTCGCTTGCACGTGCAGCTCGCGTGCGCACTGGTCACAGGCGGCGATGTTGGCCTTGGACTCGCGCTCCAGAGCTTCGCTCTGGCTGACCTGCAGCTGGAAGTGCGACTCGTACTCGGCAAGCGCGCGCAGCAGCGGACTGGACGACTCGCTCAGCATGCGCGACCCCTCTGACGAGCCGGCCGGCTGCGACGGCACTGTACACGCAGCACAGGACGCGTCAGTGCGTCCAATTACAATGGTAATTGCTTACTCACCGATCATACACATCCTTTCCCCTTCTCAACGACACCATCGCCAACTTACGATCAAAGCGCGCTGGCCTTAGCTGTGTAGATGGTGCTGGCGGCGCCTCCATCGTCAGTAGGCGGCGGTCATAAAGGAACACTTGCTTCTCGTCCTGGTCGTTCATGGAGATCGACAGCCATAAAGTCGGCATCAGTACACAACAGCGCACAACCATCCAGAGCTCCAGGCTTCGCGCCTACTGGCTCGCACCGAAGGCAGTCCGTAGTGGTCAACGGCGCGCCGCGGGTCGAGCCGCGCGAACGGCGGCCCGCCCAGCAAGATCTGGTCCTGCGGAGGGATGCCGCTCAGCCGCGCCACTTCATCGCGCAGCTCGTCCACCGCCAGGCTGAGGTGCACAGCACGGATACATAAGCACACGGCCACTGTTAGCCGCCAACCAGGCGGTATATACTCGCCGTGAGAAGGAGAACAGCCGCAAAACGTACTCGCTCGAAGCCAGCGCGACCGCGTACTCGGCGCCCGTGGTCGCGTTGCCCACGCGCACTTTTGCGCCCGCAGGTCGCTCGTCACTGCTGGGCTTCTGCATGTTGCGGAGACGCGCACGCTAGTGGATCGAGAGGTGGCGCGGGTGGACTGACGCCCCAGGACGAAGGCGCGTTCTTCTTCTTCTCCTCCTTCTGGCCGCTGGTCCTTCCTGGCATGAACCGAGCCAAATGAAGAACGCGATCGACCCAGGCTGGATAGTGAAACCAAGTGAAAAGGCGCCACTTGCCGATTTCTCTACAAGAGGAGCGAAGAAAAACACCAAGGTGGTTTATGTCGAAGTTGCGCAATAGAGGGGGGAAACAGGGTAAAAGTTGCTCATTTAGAGGGGAAACCAGGAATGATGGTACTCACGTCCGAAACAGTCGTTAAAACAGTAGCATTTTATTATTTTATTCGGCCGACTTCAACTCAGTAGTTCACTTCCAGATACTTCAGGTCATATTTAAGGCACGAAAGGAGAAAAGACGCATGGCGCTCGCTCGGCGCTCACACTCGGCGCTTGGGCCCTGGCGCCCCGGCGCTCTCAGCAGACGCCCTCCGACAGGCCCTCGCTAAAGTCCTCCGAGAGCCCGCGCGAGCGCCGGAAGAGCACGTCCTCGTTGCCGAAGGGCTTGACGAACGAAAAGGCCTGTCGCGGCGCGTTCTCGCCCACGGGGTCCAGCGGCGTCGACGTCGGCGGCGAGTCGCCCGTGAACGGCGCGTGGTTGCCAAAGCTGCGCGGCGCGACGGGCGACAGCAGGAACCGCGGCGACAGGTGCGTGTCGTGCGGCGGCTCGCGCGGAGAGCTCGTCGGCGGCGTCGTGTCCGTCGGCGTCTCCTTCTGAACGCGCTTGCACAGCTTGTCGCTGCCGTCCAGCGTCGCCTTGAGCGCCTCGTAGCTCGCCTCCCACTCGGGGCCGAGCATCGTCACGAGCGCCTTGAGCACCTCCTCGCTAGAGCTCACGCGGTGCTCCTCGAACGCGGGCAGACGCACGACCTCGTGGATGTGCCGCATCAGGAACGGCACGCAGTTCTTCTTCAAGTCGTCGGCGTGGCACTCGTCCGCCAGAGTGAGCAGGCCGACCACGTTGTCCGCGTCGATCTGGCTGCTCAAAAACGCCTCGCAGCGCTTCTGCAGCTCCAGCACACAGTAGAACGACGCCGCGCGGAGGAGCTCTTCCGCGATATCCGGCGTGATGTCAACCTTGCCCGTGTACTGTTTGTGCGTGGCAGCAAGCAACGACCGCAGCGTGTAAATGTCATGGTTGCCGGACAATGACGCTCCCCCCAAGCTGCAGACAGGTACGCACCAAGAAGCGGAGCAGGATGGAGAAGACCTCGTAGCTGCAGTTGTCCACCTCGATCACGGCCGTTTGACTCGTCGCGGATCCAAACTGTTCACACAGACGACGCCCGTCAAAGATGAGCACTCGGCGGGAGCAGCGACATGCATGCATGGAGCTGGTACTCACTCTCACCATGTTCTTGAAATACGAGTTGCGGAAGAAGAGCACGACCTTGTGCGCGTTGATCGGGGCGATGTGACCCTTCACCAGGAACTGCAGGTCCGACAGCGACGCGTTCAGGAACAGCTCCTCGTGGTCGTCGACCACATAAGGCGGGACGGCAATCGTCAGGTCCGGGTCGTATCCAGGCGGCACGAGGTGCTTGATAGCGTGGGCGGCTGCACACCGCGGAAACTCCTGCGGTGACTGCAGCATGTGGTACAGCACCGACAACAGGCCCTCCGACAGCAGCGTCGGCACCTCGGAAGCGTCCATCATGTGCACGAACGTCAGCACAATGTTGCCACGCAGCTCTCCTGTGATCACAGACATCAACGTCAAGGTAAGTCGATAGCAAGACAACGCAAACATTGTATCATGCAGCAGTCTTACCGATATTGGCGTCAGCAGAGACGCGGGCGACGGCGTGCAGCATGCGACGAAAGTCCTGGCGGTTGATCTGCTTCCAAATGTTGCGCAGTGCCTGCAAGCAAATGGCCCACGTGCTGATCGTCTCGTCCACCTCGAGCATCTGCAACACCGCGCCTTCGAGCACCATCTGCAGCGTGCTCTCGACGCTCAGTGTGAGCGCGCACAGCGCCCCAGCGGCGCGCGCCGAGATCGACTCGTCCGGGTCGTGAAGAGCGGCCATGAGCAGCAAAATGCCCCCAAAGCGCGTCACGTCGTCGTGGTTGAGCGGGTTCTCCATCAGCGACTCGAGAGCCGCGACCGCCAGCCGCTTCTTGCTCATGTCCTCGTTCTTCGAGCGCAGTTGTGTCAGCAGCTCTGGGATCATCGCCTTCACGCACTTGTCGCACAGACGCGCGCGCGACTCGGAGCCTTCAATTACCGCGCGAGACATCGAGCAGTCGTTGCAGATAATCACGCCGCATTCCTGAGCACGTTTACACCCGATCATCCAAGTTAGACCCCCAACACATCCAGCAAAAGCAGCAGCAAATGACCCAACGTACGCGGCAGTGGTGTTTCCGGCGGTAGAAGGTGAACGGAAGGTCGCAGCATCCACACGCGAGCGCTTCGTGGTCCTCCGCCCACGGCTTGATTAGACCCCACTTGAGCAGGTCGTTCGCCGATTCGACAATCGTCGCATCAGAGCTGCGAAAGTTGACGTTCAGGTGCTCAACGACCTTGTCGCTCAGGTAGGGCGACGCGCGCGGGTTGGCTGGGTCGGGCGCGTACAGCGCCGCTCCGACCTGTCCAAGCTGCAGCGAGTACGCCGGAAGACGCCCAACCCACGCTGGAAGTCCCACCTGCTCCATCCGACACGCACGGCCCGCGTCAGCTACCACACGCGGTTTTCAAGAAGATGTCACGACTTCAATGATCGTACCCGCCAGGGCAGATCCCGCCCGCTGTACCCGTTCTTCGCGAGCGTGTCGACAATGTCGCGCATCCAGACCGAGCGGTTCACGCAGATGTAGCGGCCGCGCGCGTCATTGTTCTCCAGTGCGGCAATGTGCGCGGCGGCGCAGTCGCGCACGTCAATGAGGCTCCAATCTGCAGGTTACACCAGCCACCAGCAGCATCCCCACGACAGTCAGCACTTCCAGCTTCAGCCCTTCGCAGCAATCCGCGCGCGTAACGCACTCAAATCGACGAGCGCCGAGTACTGGCCCGTGATGAGATCATAAATAATCTGGTTGCCCGGCGCGAGCTTGGCCTTGGTCAGCGCCGGTCCAAACAGCGTTCCTGGCTGCCGTCGTCGCATCATCATCACCACACGCACGTCAGTCAAGAGTGCTCAAGCGTCCGCCCGCTCCAACCCAACGACACGTACGTTCATAGTGACGAGGTCGATCTTGCGGTCGCGCGGGAGCTGGTCGACGAGCTGCCAGGCCGCCTCCTCGGCCAGCTTGAGGCTGAGGAAGTGCGGGTGGCGCTCGAGCGACGACGTCACGTTCCAGCAGGCGTCGTTGATGATCGAGTCGGGCCCGACCGCGTCGGCCATGGCGGCGACTGACGACGTGAGCACCATGCGCTTGATGCGCGCGCGCGCGCAGGCCTGCACAAAGTTGGTCATCATGGGGATGATGCAGTGCATGCGGCTGCCGACGCTGTGCACGCCGGGCTCCTGCTGCTCCGACAGCGGGTCGCGCACCGAGCACGACGACGGCGTGCCCGTGTGGATGACAAAGTCGCAGCCCTGCACGGCCATGTCGCAGGCTTCGGGCGTGAGCAGCGACGTCTCGACGACCGTGAAGTGGCGCGCGGCGTTCGGCAGCTGCAGCAGCCCGGAAATGTCGTCCTTGCGGTTCTGCACCGTGCCGCGCACGCGGTAGCCGCGCGCAAGCAGCTCGCTCACGATCCACGACGCCAGAAAGCCGTCCACGCCCGTCACGCAGATGGGCTTGACGCTCAGGCTCGACGCCAGCTGCACCATCTTCTTGCGGAACTTGAGCGTCTTCCACACGCCCGGGTACATGCACTGCCGGTCCACCGGCCGCTTCAGCTTGAAGATGCCGGCCGCCAGCGAGCGCCGCACCGGCCGCGCCACCTCCCGCAGCCGCCGCTGCGCCTTGGGCGCCGGGGGCATCGACATGGCCAGGGGGCGCGGGGGAGACGCCGCCTGCCCCGCCGCCGCGACGCTTGGGCCCACCGCGCTCGCCGCCATGTAGTTGAACGACGACGGAGAGTTCGCCGACGACGACGCCGTCGACTCGTACGACCGCGACAGGCCATTGGTCGTGCCGCGCTTCTCCCGCCGCGCGGCGCTCGAGCTCGAGCCCGAACCGTCAGCGGCCGCCGCTCCCTTGCTAGCAGCCGCGCGTGTTGTCTTCTTGCGGCGCTGGGGCGTCAGCCGGCTTGCGTCGTCCTCGTACTGCGCGCCGCCAAACAGCATCGTGCCCAAGTGCTGCTCTCTCTCTCTTTCTCAATCTGACGGACAGTTGCCGCCTCCTTTCCGGACTGAGGACGCGCCACTACACCCTATCCGATACCGACGCGAGTGCGGTCACGGGCACGGTGTCTTGAGTTGTGGGTGTGTCCTGCGCCTGATCGCCCCTCCCGAGGCGGCGTGGGCGTGCGTGGGGGGGCGAGCGAGAGCTTTTCTTCCTCGCTTCTCTTTCGGCCGCCGGGCCAGCAGCGGGCCGGGAAAATGCCTGCTTCTCTCCCACCAAAGACCGCACAATCACTCTTCTCTACTGTATCACGTAAAAAAGAAGGAGTGGTGGTACTTCCGGAATCTTTTGCCTGGAGTTACTTCAAAGAACTTTTTGGCAACGGAACTAATATAGTACAGTCAAGCCTGCCGATAAGCCGATCTCAAAATCTACGAGCGAAATATACTTATCAATAGAAAGAGGTTCCGCACCATGGATATTTACATATTTGAGTTAGTAATTTAGCACTCCAGATATTTGACTGCGGTCAGTCAAAATCCCCGCGTGGCGCCAACAATTTCTTATTGTGTCGGCGCTCACATCGTCATATGCCTTCTTACTCCACTCCAGTGCAGTCCACACGCCTACCTTTTCTTGTGGCATGCCACTCGAAAACCTGGAGACGCTGTGTCTTACCTTGGTCTTTGAGTACTTACCCTTCGCCACCTTGATGACACCTTGATCAAGCGGCTGGAGGCGTGCCGTCTGGTTCTTCGGGAGAAACTCGAGCCGGACATTGGTGAGGGGAAACG
>JAADXZ010000170.1:0-35437 GCA_023338055.1 Phytopythium mirpurense
AATTCAAGTGCGGGAAAAAATGCCACCAGCGTCTTCAACACGGTTTTAGGGCCTTTTGACGCGTTTTTAGCTCTCTAGCGATCTTATTGGCTGCATGACGGGCGAAAAACATGAACTCATATACTTATGGCCAGCACTGTATTGAGCTGTATCTGCTATTAGTGCCGTTAGAACCCTCCCTATAAGAAAGCTAGCATCACTAAACTGAAAGAATGACTACCGAGCCAGAGCCCGCCAAAAACAGCTCGCCAACTGAGCAAGTAGCGAAGCAATCGTTAGTTAGCCATGAAGCGCAGCCGCGCCGTGTCCACGCGCGGTGCTCCGCCGTCCAAGCGCTCTCAGCTGCGTACGTCCCGATAGTTAGAGTCCACGCTTTTGGCGCTGCACCGATCGAGCACTTACCGTCGTTGCATGCGCGCCTGTCACTACCGTTGTCTAGGTCACATCGCGGAGAGCGAAGAACTGAGCGACTCATCGGCCGCGAGCGAGGACGACGAGCCGACGCAGCCGACGAACGCGCTGGGCGATGGAGAGGAGAAGCGCCGCTACGAGTCGGAGGATGAGAGCGAGGACGAGGAAGCGCTCGACTTCACGCAGACGGACTACGCGACGCAGCACTTGAGCCAGCGCAGTGAGGCGGCTGAACTGGCCGAGGCGGCCGATCGCGAGCCCGACAAGGACAAGGCGCCGAAAGTGCCCGCCAAAATCGCCCAGATGTCGGACAAGGCGGTAGATGACCTCACGGCGCAGCTCGTGCGCTACATGCTGTACAAGGGTGGACTGAAGCTGCCCATCAAGTTTGGGGAGATCAGCAAGGACGTGTACCCGACGTACAAGAATGTCTCGCGATTCTTCTTCCACCGCGCCAAGAAGCAGCTCAAGCGCGTCTTTGGGTACGAGGTGGTGCCAGTTGATGACTCGACGGCCAAGGAGGTCTACCTGGTGATCAACGCGACCTCGTCGCAGGAGCACTGGCAGCTCGTCAACAAGACCGGCAAATCGCCGGCGCGCGGATTCCTCATGATGATTCTCGGCCTGCTCTGGTGCGCGCCCGCTCGCCGCCTCTCGGAAGGTACGGTGGCGTATACGTCTTACGTATCGTTATGACTGATGCTACACTCACGAAATGTGGTTGCGTGTGAATCAACGGCGGATCCATTGAGTACAGAGGATCTGTGGAAGCAACTAGCGCTCGTGGACTCGCGGGTGAAGGCGACCCGGGAGCACGAGCAGCTCGGCGATGTTTCCCAGCTGCTGAAGTCGTTCGAGACGCAAATGTTCGTCAGCTGCGTGCCCCTGCTAACTTCAAATGGTTTGAACCGTCGCTGATTTTTGCCGTGCTCCAGGTACTTGCTCGCGACGACCGAGATCGACATCGACTCGAAGAAGGTCAAGTTCTACACGTACGGCGCGCGTACGCACAAGGAAGTTGGCAAGCCGCAGATCCTCAACTTTGTCTGCAAGGTACCGTCACCGCATCCTGAGGCCGAGTGGGTCTGCTAGTTGGCGCGGCTGACCACCTCTTGTGGCCTCCTCCTTGCTTCGATTGCAGCTGATCACTGGTCGCCCACCGACCGACACGCAGCTGGACGAGATCCTCATGGAAGACAAGTGAGTCAGTGTACGCATTGCAAGTCTGAGCTGGCTGCCCGGCGGTTGCTACAGCCTGTAGTCGTCGAAGGCATTCACAGTAGGCATCGCCTTCATTCCTCAAGTTCAACACGTTACATTCTTTTTGGCCTCTGCAACTAGGCATTTTGATGTCGAAACCGCCAAAATGCCGATTGCTGGATTTCGGTCGTTTCCGTACAAATCATTAGAGGATTGGAGCGATTATTTGGTAGGCATTCATAAGATTTAAGTGTGGTATTTGTATGAGCCTAATTCTGGTGCTGCCAGACTACTGAATTCGACCTTAGCTAGGTAGCTAGGTATTAGATCCTTGTTTGCAGGTGCCTGCCAATTGACCGCACCATGGACGCCATCCTCGAGGCATACGCGAGCTCCGCCTCGTCCGCTTCCGACGCGTCCGACAGCGCGTCTGACGTTGAAGATGGCGCAGAAACACGCGCAGGGCGCTTGCCATCATCGCCGCCTGGTGCTGCCGTCGGGGCGAAGCGAAAGCGCGAGGGCGAGCGGCCGAGCCCGCAGTGGCAGCGCGCGTTCCCGCACGTCGACGGCCAATGGCCGAGCCATGTCAGCATCACCATTGCGGTTGACGAGCGGCTTCACGAGCGAGTCATGTCCGTGATTTCTAGCGTCCAAATGCGTGTAGGCGACGCAGTGGCGCTCGTCCCACTGGTCGATAACGAGCGCCAAGACTGCGTGGATGGCGAGGCTGCGCGGCGGGCGGAGCTGCACTTGAGTCTGTCGCGCCCGTTCACGCTTGTTTACGGCCAGATTGACGCGTTCGTGGACGCGCTACGCTCTGCACTCAAGTGGCGCAAGCGGTAAGGGCATGCTCACCGTGAGTGGTGGACGGTTCGCAGCACTGACCGTGGTAAGCTGCCCGCTCTGGCTGGCGTGGCAGGTTCCAGATCTCGCTGGGAGAACCGCTCGTGCTTGTCAATGATGAGAAGACGCGGTCGTTCCTGGCTCTGCGTGTCGAGCAAGGGCGTGCCGGGTTCCTGCAGACGCTCAAGTGCGTCGACCGCTGCATGGAGCTCTTCCAGCGACCGGTCTATTACAAGGTAGGTACACTTGCACGGCAATGCTTGAAAGTAGAGCTCGATTGGGAACGTCCTTAGCGACCGAACTGCTTGCCGACGATGACCGCATGCGCGTGGCACGTACACTTCGCTTAGGACCCGATCCCCCACGTGAGCATTGCATCCGCGGCAGGAGAAGCTCTCGCGCAGCAGCTCCCGCCCGACCAACTGGTCCAAATCAACTCCAACAAGCTCCAGTCGTCGTGGGGAATGGCCGTCACCAAGGTACATGCGGTCATCGGCAACAAGCACTTCGAGATCGCACTTCCTTAGGGATCCGCGCGAGGAAAGAGACGCCAACATGGTCAATCGCTTTCCGTATCCGACGCGAGGTTGATCGCAGTATTGGCCGAGTCGCCAGTAATGTCGATGCCGATCGGCAGGGGCATGTCCACCTCTTCCTCCTCTGATCCGCTGACGTCCGACATGGTAAACATGGGTGGTTGGCTGATGCTCGGCGCCTCGCTCGGGTTGTTGTTTGGAGGACTCGGCCGCTTTGGAGCTAATCGACAAGTTTACTCAGTCAGTGGAGATAAGTTCCACTTCGAAGTATTTGGGAAGCCAACAACGCATGGTACCTGGCTCCTTCTTTTCGTCATCATAGCCTTCGTTGGAAGACGACACGGCTGCAGCGCACACAGTGTCAATCATCAAACACACCACAGAAAGTCATCCGGTATGCAGGACGACCAGGCTTCGTACAGTCGGTGCGCTTGCGCTTCTGCTTGTTGCCGTTTCGATTGGCCTTCTGCTTCGGATGATGCGCTTTTCGCTGCGCGCTCGACCCGGCAGCCATCCACGAGTCTTCTGGAGGGGGCCGCGGATTCCGCCCCACATTCCCGTTTGCTCCGGCTTCGTTCGCAAATCCATTTCTCCGTTTCTCCTCGCGATTCGGTCGTCTGGCTCGTTGCGGAGGAGGAGGATGACTGGCATCTCGGCTGACACTGACCAAGCGATCCGGCGCACGTCGACGGCCATTCGCTGGCGGAGAGCTCGAGCGATCGCGAGGCGCGTGGTCTCCAGGCGGTGGTCGCTCGAGAGAAACCTGCGGCCAGATCTCGTCGAGCCAGATGACGCGAGACGCGAGTTGCTGCAGATCCGCCGACATTGATTTCCGGTAGCCTGGTTGCCATCGTGAGTGCAATGTACAATAACAACGGACGGGCGGCGCGGGTCGCAAACGTACCGACTACCCAGAGATCCTTTTGCAGCACATTCCGGATGCAGTTAAGCGAGTCGTAGAAATCTCCATCGCCTGACAGTGATCACACCATCGTACTGCGTAGTCAGCAAGCAGCAGCAGAGCCCTCGGCACTGGGACATCGCGACGTACCAGCCAATAAAATAAAGCGCTCGCAAATCTGGCGAGAAGTGAGAACCACAATACAGAGACATAACAGCCAGTTAGACGCGCCAGCTATGATGCACGCTCATGCTTGTCGCGCGTAGCGCAGCCATGCTCGAGCGACAAGGGTTCGAGCTCTATAGAAGAGCGTTGTTCTCTACATTTCCGAACGCCAATGTCAAAATCTTGGTTGCGATGCTGCATCAAGCACAAGAGGGGACGAGGAGCTCGATCAATCAGCAGCATGTCGAGCAGGTGAAGTGACGGCACCATGGCGAACGCACCCGTTGTCAACGCCCTTTTGCACGTTTTGGTGAAAGTCGTTCCCGCACTTGTGGCAGTGGCAGTGGTACTTCTTCATCGGGTAAAGCATCAGCTGGAACTATTGAAGCGCAGCACACCGCCCATCAGCCTTCCTCATCGCCATCAACCGAGCTAGCCACGTTTGTACCTGCGGTCCTTGCGGCGGTGCGAGCTTCAGGCTGTTGTAGTAGTACGCCATGCCCTGGTATCGATGCGTCACTGGCTCTTGATCAAAGTACCAGCAGTCTGCAAGCGCCGGCAACGCGCACAAACAGTCGCGTCATTCGATGAGGAATGCGCTAGCGCTCTCGTAGAGGAAATCGCAACGCGCTGCACCTCGGAAAGGCATCGCGTTCAACTCCTCCAGCACGCCCCGCAGCTTGATATAGTCCAGCCTCGATTTCCCTCCATCCTACGAGAGCACGCCGCGATATATTTTGAGTGCACGCTCGGGTATCCCATCACACGCCGTCCCGGCCAATGCCAGCTGCGGCTACCGTACCTGGTACCGCGCTCCGATCGATGCATACGCTCCGTCTGCGGTCATTTGCGCAAGCCCATATGGCGTCAGACCCTCGGCAGCTAGAGAAGCAGACTGCGCACACGCCGCGCACCAATGATGAACGCTGCGCGGGACCCTGGAGGGGGCGCAGGGGGCGGCGCGGCGCCTGGGGCGTCCGGCGCCGCAGCGTCCATCGTGCCCAACGGCAGCAGCTTTTGCCGTTCCTCTCCGGTCAAATTTGACCAAGCAACGCGCGAAAACGAGCAAACTATAAAAGTGCTTGTATATATTTGTAATTTATCGAGTCAAAACGTTTTTGTATTTGGTTTTCGTCGTACATCAATAACAATTTGTTCAATTTCTACCAATCCAATCATCCCGTCTGTCGCCCCTCCGATCCAGCCGTCCCTCCTACAAAGGGGGACCGCCCGCCGCCCGACCCTTGGACATTTCCGGATTTTCTAGGCTTTAGTGCGCTACCAGTCGTCGTCGCGCACTTTCCCCCTTCGCCAAGTCCCTACGGTCGCTCCCCCCAGCCTGCGGAGCCCCCTCGTTCCCTGGACACCCTCGCTCGCTTTCCCGCGTGAATTGCGATCGCCCCTTCACTTTTCCGGTCCCCAAGCACCCGACCCCCACCCAACTAGCAACCATGCCGGGCGAGGAGAACAAGGAGTTCGACGACGAGCTCGTCGACTACGAGGAAGAGGAGGAGACGACGAACGACGCCGCCGCCAAGGGCGCCGAGGGCAAGGACGCCAAGAAGTAAGATACCCCACCCACCCATCCGCGCGCTTTGACTAAGAGCCTCCGGGTGACCGAAGAGCGGGGGCACTGCGAGTGAGCGAGCCAACGAGCCAGTATGCGGCTCGGAAGCCCAAAGCCCAAAGCCCAAAGCCCAAACTGCGGCAGCGGCAGTGGCAGCGGCAGCGGCTGTACCGCTTGGAGAGCGGTGTGTTTCCAGGGCGCTTCCGAATGGCCCAGGCTATCCGGATGGCCTCGGCTTCCGGATGGCCCCGGCTCCCTGACAGCCTCGGCTTCCGAACAGCCCTGGCTCCCGGACGGCCTCGGCTTCCGGATAGCCCCGGCACTCGGACAGCCCCGGCTTCCAGATGGCCTCGGCTATCGGACGGCTTCGTCTCCCGGACGGCCTCGGCTCCCGCGTCCTCGCTCCGTCCACCCGACGAGAGAGACCGGTTCATTAACTTCTTCTGCTTCTTTATCTGTGCTCGCATGGCCGTCCCCTCGTCGTCCCCTCGCGTCCCGGTTCCCGGTGTTCCCGTCTTCCCGTCGCGTGGCGCCTGCATCGCGGTCTTCGCTCACCTTTGGTGATTGGCGCGGAACCTCAATGATCGGCCACTTCTCTCCAGGGGTCACTACGTCGGCATCCACAGTTCGGGTTTCCGTGACTTCATCCTGAAGCCCGAGTGCCTGCGCGCTGTCGTCGACTGCGGTTTCGAGCACCCGTCGGAAGGTCAGTGTGGCTTTGTGTTTCGATTGCGTTGTTGGACTCGGTGCCTAACGTTTTCTTTCTCATCTGAACGAAACAGTTCAGCACGAGTGCATCCCCCAGGCTGTGCTTGGCATGGACATTATTTGCCAGGCCAAGTCGGGTATGGGCAAGACTGCCGTGTTCGTGCTGGCCACGCTGCACCAGGTACGAGAGCAGGGAAGATTTATTTTGCCCATGTTGGAAGGTGACTAATTGTTGCCTCTGCACTTCGTTGCGTTGTGCAGATTGAGCCTGTTGACGGCCAGATCAGCGTTATTGTGCTGTGCCACACGCGCGAGCTGGCCTTCCAGATTGCCCACGAGTACGAGCGCTTCAGCAAGTACCTGCTGGATGTCAAGACGGCCGTGTTCTACGGAGGTTCGTCAAATCGACAAAGCGTTGCTTTTGATAGTAGTTGAGGCAACTGACGGCTATCTATTGGCGCATCTTGCAGGTGTCCCTATCACCCAGAACCGCGAGGCCCTCAAGAACACCCCGCCGCATATTCTTGTTGGCACGCCTGGTCGCATCCTTGGCCTGCTCCGCGAGAAGACGCTGAAGCTGGACAAGGTGAAGCACTTCGTCATGGACGAGTGTGACAAGATGCTCGACGCCGTCGGTACGTGCGGCACAACCGAATCCGTGGTAGAATGAAGATTGACGAACTCACATTTTTTTTCAGACATGCGGCGCGACGTCCAGGAGATCTTCAAGTCCACCCCGCACGACAAGCAGGTCATGATGTTCTCTGCTACTCTCAGCAAGGAGATCCGCCCCGTGTGCCGCAAGTTCTGCCAAGACGTAAGTGGATGGGTGGATGGATGGATGATCTTGTATTGTTTTGCGGCTGCTCTTGCAGAATCGGGTACTGACTGTGAACGTATATGCCTTTTAATGTGCAGCCGATGGAGATCTATGTGGACGATGAGACGAAGCTGACGCTTCACGGTCTGCAGCAGTACTACATCAAGCTGGAGGAGTCGGAGAAGAACCGGAAGCTCAACGACCTGCTGGACGCGCTTGAGTTCAACCAGGTGGTCATCTTCGTGTCCAAGAAGAACCGCGCGCGCGAGCTCAACCGTCTGCTCAACGAGTGCAACTTCCCCTCGATCTGCATCACGGCGGACCTGACGCAGGAGGAGCGCATCAAGCGCTACAAGAGCTTCAAGGACTTCCAGAAGCGCATCCTCGTGACGACGGACCTGTTCGGCCGTGGTATGGACATTGAGCGCGTCAACATCGTCGTCAACTACGACTTCCCGAACGACAGCGACCAGTACCTCCACCGCGTGGGTCGTGCCGGTCGCTTCGGCACGAAGGGTCTGTCGATCAGCTTCATCTCGTCAACGGAGGACAACGAGATGCTGGCCAAGGTGCAGTCGCGCTTTGAGGTCAACGTTCCGGAGCTGCCGGACCAGATCGACATCTCGACGTACATGACCACCTAAGCGCTGCGCCCCGCCGCGCGCGTTTGGGCCGGCGCTCGTGCTCGTGTCCCCGCCGTCCGGATGAAAGGATCAGGCTCCTGCTCAAAACCCGACAGGTATCCAGAATACATTTTTTTTCGCTAGCGAAGACCCCCTTCACTGCCTCGTGTTGACGCTCCAAAGCGGAGGTTGCAATCGGTCCTCACTCCTTCTTCCGGCGCTTGGCGTCCAGCTTGCCCATGCCCGCCTGCTTGCTCGTATACTTGTCTCGGACGCGGGCGTCGCGGTTCCAGAGCGAGTCTCGTGACGACGTATCTTGATCCGCCAGGTGCGTGTACTTGGAGCTGTCAGCCCATGTTGATGCAACGTGTGAACAAACACGTTCGCAGTCGCAGCCTCGGTCAGTAAGTGCGGCGTCAGTGACGCCCACAGACAGCACGGAGAGAAAGATGCACGACGACGCACCGTCCCGCGCGGCCAAAGTTCTTGACCTGCATGACCTGCGGCAGCAGCTCCTTGTTGAAGTTGTCGTCGAGCGTGGCGCCTGACGCGTCGCGCTTGCGCACGTCCTCCTTCTCGCGCACGCTCGTCTCGTCCATGTAGAAGGCGCCCTTGTGGTAGTACTTCTGCATGAACTTCCACTGCTGCTTCTCCTTGAGCGCGTGCTTCTTGAGCTTGCTGCCAGGACGCGCATCGCCACCACACCACGTCAGCGTCCGCCATGGAAAACCACCCCGCAACCAGCAATCGCGGGCATGACGTACGCGTCTTCGGCCTGGCGCTCCTCCTCCGTCATGTTACGCCGGCGCAGCGTCTCCTCCGCCTCCTTGCGGCGCTGCTCCTTGCGGTCGCGGTCCCTGAAGCCCAGAACAACCAGCGTCCGTTAGCAGTCGGCAGCGCGCCATCGCGTCCGCGATAAACCAACGCGCCTCTTGATGCGGCGCATCTCGCGCAGCTCCCAGTCGCGGTACTCCTGCTCGGGGTCCACGCCGTCCGTGTCGTCCGGCATCTCGCCGTCCGTCGCCGCGTCCTTCGCCTCGCCCTCCTGCTCCCGGCGCACGGCCTCAGCCACCAGGCGACGCGTCTCCAGCTTCCGCTCGTGTTGCTGTCACCGCCTAAGAGTTAGCTATCGAGCATAGCGCCCATACACGGCAGCCGGAACGCGCTCAAGCCATTGACGGACCTTTTCCACCTCTCGCTGGCGCCGGCGCTCCTCCTCCGCCTCCAGCTCCTCCTGCCGCTTGAGCGTCTCGCGCGCCTTCTTGGGCACGAACACGGGCTTCATGAGCTGCTCGCCGGCGTCCGACTCGTCCGAGTCCGTCTCCCACTCGGAACTGCCGCTCGCCTCCGACGACGACGACGACGCCCGTTCGGCCGTGGCCGTCGGCTTCGCGCCGCTCTTCTTGACAACCTGCGCAGCCACCGGCCGTCGCTCGCTCTTTCGCGGAGGCGACGGCGACGCGGAGGCGCCACGTCCGGCGCCACGAGCAGGCGCGCTGGCCGCCGCCTCGTTGCGCTCCTTCATCTTGCTGCGCAGCATGCGGCGGCGGCGGTTGAACTCCTCCTCGTCGTCGTCCGAGCTCGAGTCCTCCAGCGCCTTGGCCGCGTCCTCGCTCTCCGACGAAGAGGAGGCGTCCACGTCGTCACTGCCTACGCGTCGCCCCCGCGCCGCCCGCTCCGGAGCCGACGCCTTGGACAAAACCACCTTGGCTTCGATGCGGCGTCTCGACGACGTCAGCACCGACGCCTTCTTGGCGCCATCCCTGCCGGCTTTGACGCCGCGCACCTGGCTGCTGGCGGTCACGAACCCGCGCTCCTCCTCATATCCCGCGGCGAAGTGCGGCACCTGGCCCGCGCGGTACCGCACGACCTTCTTGGACGGGTCGATCGCGGGCTTGGGCGGCTCGAACGCCTGCGGCTCGTCGCTCCTGCTCCCAAAACGTTCACAGCGACCGCGTTAGAGCGCTCCAGATAGCCCAAGTGGCATGCACAGATGCGCAGCGAATCGGCGTACTTGCTCGCGGTGTGCCGCAGCGAGATTGGGTCGTTGGGCGTGTCGTCCGGCAGCAAAAGGCCCAGGTCCTTCTTGGTAAACAGCGCCATTTCCTCCTCGTGGTGGTGGCCTCGAACAGACTGAAAAACAAGCATCTACCTTCCGAAATCTATAAATGAAGTGATTTCTGTAAGCCTTTGGAATCAAATAAAACCTTATCGATTAAGAAAAATGTTTAATCTGACACGTTTGTTTTTCAAGAAACAATCAATACTTAAGCCAAGATAAATCTATTTTCTTGAAAAACAACTTTTTCTAAAAAACCTCATGTAGGGATCAGATTCGACGATCCGCAGTAGAGGATGGCCTAGGGTTTATCTGAGTAAGTTCTGATGCCTATCCATACCCTATACCTACCAGGAATCAGATCACAGCGGAGGACACGCACTTGCGGAAAGGAGCGATCGCCGACCACGATGCCGCTGCTCAAGACGCCCATGTCGGCGCTGGCACTGCCCCAGACGGCGGCCCCGCGCCGCGCCACGACCAGTGTCGACGCGATTATCCGTCGCCGCCGGTGGTTGCTCGCTCTGGCGCTCGCCTCCGTCGTTTGCTGCCTCGTGACGATGTGGCGGCTGAGCACGCGACTGCCGACGCCGACGCCGATCCACGAGGCGGTCGCCGAGCACCAGCGCCGGCGGTTCGAGCAGGACTACCGGCTGGACGAAGAGCGGAAGCGGGACGCGCACCATCGGCGGACCGCCCGCGGCTTCCGCAACGACAAGAAGATCGTCATGCTGCTCACCAGCACCCGCGAGGCGGACGCCTGCGCGCGCCAGATCGTCGACGCGCGAGCGCTGGCTTTTCGCTCCACGCGCATCCACTTCCGGGTCTTCGAAGAGCTCTATGTCGGCCACGATAAGGGCTGCGTCGAGAAGCTGTGTGCCCTCGAGCCTGAGTCCTGCCGCTCGCTGGTGCAGTCGCGGCAGCTCCGCGTCCAGCGCCGTGACGTGTCGGGGGCACTTGGCCCGACGGTCGCGCGGCATTTGGTGGAAGGCATGGTCGACCCGGAGGAGTTCTCCGGCCACTTTTACCTGTCGGTGGACTCGTCTGTGGTATTCACCAAGGACTGGGATCTGCAGCTGCTGAAGCAGTGGTACAGCATCGGGAACGACATGGCCATCCTGAGCGCAGCACCCAAGCCTTTGGAGATGAAAGGCATCGCGAACGACACCTTGATGCTGCACTGTTCGGCTCGCATAGCGTCAAAAGGCGCCGACGCCGTGGTCGCATTCAACCCGCCGGAGCCTATGACCAAGCCGAGCACGGTGCTGTTCGCGCCAGTGCTGCAGTCGCAGTACTCGGAGCTGTTCCACTTTGGAACGGTGGCCGCCCTCATGTCCGTTCGATCGGACCCGCACACGGCGCACGCCGTTGTCGGATACGAGTACGCACGTGCCTCCCGCTTCTGGACGAAGGGGTACGACTTCTACACGCCCATGTACGACTCGCTGTTTGCGCGCTACGACGAGCCGGCCGCTGTCCCGCATCCGTCCTTCGCCGCGTCCATCGCCCGCTCGAATCGCCGTATCCGGCGACTGCTAGGGCTCCCAGTATCGCTCTCAAGCGAGCGGCTTGAGGACGAGGCGCTCTACTCGCTTGGCAACAAGAGGTCGTTTGACGAGTGGAAGCAGTTCGCGCGGATCGACCCGCAGGCGGCCTTCAACGAGTCCACGACGAACCAGTTCACCGTGTGCGGCCAGCAGCTCCATTACGTACCGTATCAAGGCGCTTAGATATGGATCTCATCCCGTAGATAGAGAGCTGGCCGTCAAATCTTTCGAATCACGCGCGGATTGGCTAAAATCCAAGCGGTCAAGCCTTGCTGGACCATCACTCTACGACAATCACTCCGTTTTTGTCCATACGAAAACGCCGTCAAAGCGCAAAAGCACACGCGAGGGAAGCAAGAAAGGACGACGCGCGGACCGAGCGAGCGGGAGGCCTCGGGACGCGGGCCGCCATGAACGTGGACGTCGTGCGGCAGAAGCTGCTGGACGGTGATGCGGACGTCGTGCTCAAGGAGCTGACCGAGCTCTACCGGCGCGCCGAGATCCTGCACACGCCGCAGCTCGCGCGCATCCTGGAGGCGCTCTTTCCCGCCTGGAAGGCGCTGCTGCACGCAAAGCTGCCGCCGCAGTTCCGTCCGTCGCAGGTCAACCGCTGCCGCAAGCTACTTCTCCAGACCATCAACCGCCTGCCGAGCAATGATGCGCTGCGCCCGTACGTCACGCAGCTGCTGCACCTGCTGATGGAGGTGCTACGCGCGGACAACGAGGAGAACAGCCTCGTGGCGCTCAAGACGCTCTTCGACCTGCACCGCAACTACCGCCCGGCGCTGCGAAACGAGGTCCAGCCGTTCCTTGAGCTCGTCCAGCTCATGTACAAGAATCTGCCAGTTACTATGAAGAAACAGTTCGCGTCGCCGCCGCCGCCGCCAGCCCCATCGCCGAGCGGGGGAGCACACACGCCGACAAGCGGGGCGAGCTCCGTTGCAACCGCAGTGCCAGCATCCGGCGCAGATTCTTCATCTAATGCAGCTCCTACCACTGCCGCTGGAGCTGATGCATCGCCCAAAGCAGAGGTAACGACGGGCGCCGAGGGAAAGCAGTCATCTGCTCCGGATCCAAACGGGGATTCTACCGCTGCGTCGACCGCATCACCAGCCGCGGAAAGCAGTTCTACCACGGGAGCCGAGGCAGAACATCCGGCGATGGACCCGGCGGGTGAAAGTGCCAGCGCACAGCCACGGCCGTCGGATGAGCCCATCTGGAGCAACCTCGAGTCATTCAGGACCATATCGGAGCTGCCACTCATCATCATGCTGCTCTTCCAGTGCTACCCGAACTACATCGAGAGCTACATCCCGGTGCTAGTGCCTCTGATGATGACCTCGCTTTCTCTCCGAGCACCCGAAAGTGCCGCGCGGACGCACCCGACGCGGTACATCGACTTCTTGGATTGCCAAGTCAAGACGCTGTCGTTTGTGACGTACCTCTTGCGAGGATGCGCCAACCTCATGCGCCAGTTCCAGGACGCGATCTGCGAAAGCACTGTCAAGCTTTTGATGGCGTGTCCGAAGGACGCGTTTGTGATCCGGAAGGACATCTTTGTCGCCGCGCGCCACATCATCTCGACCGACTTCCGCAGGGGATTCTACTCCCAACTGGAGTTCTTGATGGACGACAATGTTCTTGTTGGCAAGGGGCGAAGCAGCTACTACCAGATTCGGCCGCTGGCGTACTCGACACTGGCCGACATGATCCACCACGTGCGAGACATGCTGACGCTCAACCAAGTCAGCACGATTGTGGACTTTTACGGAAAGCGGATCCACGACCCCACGCTCCCGATCTCCATCCAGACGACATCCATCCGACTCTTGCTCAACCTGGTGGACATCAGCGCGAAGAACGACGATGCAGATGCGTGGAAAGGACGGAACATCCTCTCTCGGACCTTGCTGATCATCGCCGGAAAGTTCGGGACAACGCTGTCTAACTTACCAGTCGCGCTTGCAGCGAGTTTGAAGAACAACGTGAACGAAACCCGCGGCGATTTGCTGGAAGGTGGCGCGATGGACAAGATCAAGCAGTCGACGCTCCTTCCAAAGGAAACAGTCCACAAATCGGAGTACGAAGAAAAAGTCGAGTCACTGCTGCGGCCTTACATGAAGACCCAACGGCCGGACGATGCCGTCATCGAGGAAGAGCCAAGCATCCGTGATATCAAGTCGTTGCTGCGCACGATGATCCTAGGCATCCGCGCGGTGATTTGGTGCACCGCCAATTACCGGAACCCAAACGCCAAGGACTTGTCGACGGTCGACGCCGCTTCGTCTGAGAACGTGGCTATGGCCTCGCAAGGGCTCACGTCGGGGGTGGGCTCATCGACTTTGACTGGGCACGGAGCGGAGTTGACCCCGGGGAGGGGTGCTTCGCCCAAGACCACTGATGACAGTAGCGCGCATTTGTACCCGCTCACGGATGACGAGCGGCTCCTGATTGCCAAAGTGCTTCGCAACGGTCTGCGGTGCTTCATCTTGTACACACTGTCGGACAACACGGTGTCGGAGGAGAAGCAGATGCTGGACCACTTCGCGGGCGCATTCACAGTGCTTGAGGCGGCGGATTTCCGGGACTTGTTTCTCTCCAACATCGAGCTGCTGTACGAGTGCATTTTGCAAGACCACGCGATCCTGACGATCCCGCAGCATTTCCTCGCGAACTCGAACGTGAGTTGCTGGTTCGCTGAGATCCTGCTGAAGTTCCTGATCACCCAGATGGACGACTTGAGCGTCAAGGCGGAAGGAGATCTACCGGACACCAAGCGCGAAGACAAGGTGATGACAATCAGCAACCTCCGATTTGAGAAGATGCGGCCTGTTCTCCAACTTCATCGCGCGTCGATTGTGTTGCGGCTCTTCAAGATCGTCTTCGGGTCCGTGACACTGTTTAAGTCGAACGAGTCGGCGTTGTTCCCGTACCTGCGGACGATCATTGAGTCGTGTCTGAAGCAAGCGACGTTCACCAAGCACCCAGACAATTACTTGCTGCTGCTGCGAGCATTGTTCCGGTCGATCTCGGGTGGGAAGTACGAGAATTTCTACAAGGAAGTGTTCCCGCTGCTTCCAGGCATCCTGTCCGCTCTGATGCGACTGCAGAAGCACATCGGCAACCCTGCCATGCAAGAGGTTTTGCTCGAGCTGTGCCTGACGATTCCGGCGAGGCTCAGCTCGCTGCTCCAATACCTGCCATCGCTGATGAAGTCGGTCGTTCGCGCGATCTTGTCGAGGGGAGAGCTTGCGTATCTGGGACTGCGTACGCTCGAGTTCTGGGTGGACAACTTGAACCCCGACTTCTTGTACCCGATTATGACGTCGCAGGAGCGGTTGCTGACAGAGATCATCGAAGCGCTGAACTCGCACTTGATTCCTCCGCCGTATCCGTACGGAGAGTTAGCAATGCGCATTCTCGGCAAGATCGGCGGCAGGAATCGCCAGTTTCTGAAGGACCCTCTGAACCTGGAGTACGTCGAGAACCCGTTCAAGGGTATGAAGTTGGTCTTCAAGTGGGACAGCGACATGGTGGACGGCGAACAATTCTTCACCATGGACATGGATGCGACAGCACAGCGTGCGATTTGTATGCTCCGCATGTATATTCGACGGTCGTCAGTCCGGCGCGGAAGCGTTCCCAAGGTTGATGCGCGACTCGTCGGAGTGGATGATGCTAGCAGCGAAGACCCTGGCATCGCGGTCTTGGTTGAGAAGGACGACAAGACGCTCGAACTGGAGCAAGACACGATCGGCAAGATCCAGCAATCGATCGTCGAGTACAAGAAGTCCGCGTTCGAGGTGGTTTCGCGGAGCGCTATGGCGTCGTTGCACGTTGAGCACGACCAAAAGTCTCTGTGCAACGGCGCGCCAACCTCGAAGACAGTGCTGTCGCTCGAGGCGTTACGGAGGACGAGAAAGCAGTTGCTCGAGGCGATTATCGAGGCATCAATCGACGTCGATGTGGGAGGCGAAGCGAAGCAAATTCTCGAAGACGTGGCAGGGCATTTGACGCGCCTATCCCTGACGAGTTGCTCGCGAAAGGAGCCGGAGTTTGCGGTCTTGTCTACGCTGCATGCGTCAACGTTGCTTCCAGCGCAAAGGGGTCTGTCGCCAGGTCGCCATTTAGCTACGACAAAGCGGATCGAGACTCTGCGGGAAGCGACCTACGGCATCCCGGAGATGCGCGAGGAAGACGTGACGGACGACATGTTTTCCTTCTTCGAGGTCATCCTGTTCGCGCTGAGCTCGGCTGACGGACAGGTGGTCGAAACAGGCCGGAGCATCTTGCGACACATCGTGGCGACAGCAGTCAGCGCCTTTGGCTCCAGAGCAGACGCTGTGCGCGAAGCGGGCGCGTTCTTCAACGGTATCTGCCACGTGTTTTCACACGCGTGCTACGACAAGGGCAGTTGGCGGCTGAAGCTTGGCGGAACACTCGGGCTGCAGCTCCTCGTGGAGTCGCTGGAGGCGCAGTGGTCCCACGAGAACGAGCTCACAATCGTGAAGGCGCTGTTCTTTGTCTTGTCGGATCACCCGCCTGAAGTGTCGGCGATTGTGAGCGCCGAGACGGGCGATGCGCTTGTGGAGACGGTGCGGAAGGCGTGGAGCGTGCGCTCGTCCTACGCCGATAACCTCGACGACGGGTTGAGCAAGAAGGACTTTCTGTCGTGCGTCTCATTCCAAGACACGGAAGTGTTCCAGCTCTTCGTCGTGGAGTTCCTCAGCTCGAAGGCGCCGACAAGGCAGTACGCGAAGAAGTGCATCGCAGCGATCGCAGAGTTGCAGAGCACGACGGTGTCGTCGCTTCTGTTCCCGTACAACCAGCTGATCAGCAAGCAGATCACTGGGACCAATATCCGCGTACTACCCAGTGCCACTCGCACGGGTTATATCGATGCGATGTCGTACGCCCTGGCTCTGGAGCCACCGATCTTCAGCTTGAACAAGGAGTTGATGGGGTTCCTGCACGAGGTTTGGAAGCTCATTTCGGAGGACGGCGGCCAAGGAAGCTCGTTCTCAATTGCCAGCAGCAGTAGCGGATCCGGTGCAGACTCCCCGAGTGGCAGCGGCGGGTCAACGCTTGCAAGCTCAAGCTCTGGGGCTTCGGCGCAGGAATACCCGTTTGGAGTCTCGCAAGGCTGTGAGCTTCGCATCTCGGCGACGAAGCTGCTGCGTGCTGCATTTACATCGGCGCCGGAAGAGCTGAACCAGCACCCAGAGAATCGGAATCGCTTCGTGGGAGTGTTCTTCCGCTACCTGACCGGCCAGCCTCCGGAGCTGGTTTCAGTTGCGCAAGATGCTCTCAAGGATGTGATTGAGCTGAACAAGGAGCATAAGGACGTCTTCTTGCCGAAGGAGCTGCTGCAGCAATGCCTGCGGCCGGTGCTGCTCAACTTGGCAGACTACCGCAAGCTGAATCTGCCGCTTCTGGAAGGCTTGTCACGCCTGCTGACACTCCTGAGCAGCTGCTTCAACGTGACGCTGGGCGAGAAGCTCCTGGAGCATTTGAAGCAATGGCGCGACCCCGAGCGGATCACCAAGGCCGCGATCTGGAAGCGCGGAGACGAGCCAGCTGTCGCTGCGGCGATCATTGACTTGTTCCATCTTCTGCCACACAACGATTCGTTCGTCGAGTCGCTCATCAACTGCGTTGTGGACCTGGAAGCGGTGCTGCCACGATACGGAAGCTATGGCAAGATGAGCTCTCCGTACCGGAAACCGCTCACGAAGTTCCTGAACCGGTATGCGGCGCTCTCCGTCGCGTTCTTTATGAAGAAAGAGCACCTGACAGAGACCAAGTACTCGTCGTTTTTCCAGCAGCTGATCAAGCTGCCAGAAGCTGCGCCACTCCGAGCTGTCCTCGTTGGCGACGGCGGAGCAGAGTCAATTGTGAGCGCCACGTTCGCCGCTGCGCTCAAGCTGAACTCGGCAGCATTTGTGGACATCAAGAGCGGGGACGCGTCGGAAGACATGAAGATCCAGGCGCAGATTCAGTTGAACGCGCAGAAAGCAGCCGCCCAAGCCGTGGCCGCCGCTCAGGGTCAAGGGCTGAGTCCTAGCGCGGCAGAAGCCAAGGGGATCCAGGCGCGGGCCGCGTACGTCGCCAAGGCGCAAGCGCAGGTGAATGCGCAGCAGGCGCTTAAGGTGCAGTCGCAAGTGCAAATCCAGGCGAATGCTCAGAAGCTGCACGCTCAAACATTGGCTGCAGCCCAGGCGCAGGGTCTATCGCTTGTTCAAGCGCAGGCCAAGGCGCAGTTCGCGAGCAAGGACTACATTGCGAAGGCCCAGAGCCAGATCTCGGCGGCCGCTCTGCAGAACTCGTTGCCGAACCCGTCCATTAACTCTTTGGTGACCCAGCAGCAAGCTCAGCAGTTGCACGCGCAGATCCAAGTGAACGCGCAGAAAGTGCACGCCCAGGCGCTTGCTGCAGCTCAAGCGCAGGGACTGAAGCCTATCCAGGCGCAGGAGAAGGCGAAGCAAGCGCAAGCGACGTATGTCCACCGTGCCAAGGCCCAAGCGCAAGCAAAGATTGCCCGGGCTCAGCAGACCCATCACGGCCTTGTGTCTTCTCTGGGGATTTCCATGGGCGGAAGCAACGGACCATTCACATCAAAGGCCCACCAAGACGCGCTCGAGCTGCACTACCAGGGCCTTCGGCTGGTCCGGTCGCTGAGCAAGTTGCATCCGAGCTGGCTGTCGTCGCAGACGGTCATTATTGAGTGGCTGCGCAAAATTTGGCGGTCCCCTGCGCGTGTGCAGCGTCTACTCGCGCAGGATCGGCTGCCGATCAAGTACCATTTTGAGTCCAAGCTCCTGATCAAGACACTAATGGCGTACAGCCGAGTGAAGCCCGAAGACGTGCAGATTCTGCTGGACATGGTGTCAGTCTTCTTGCACCGCGTGCCCTTTGACTTTGGGTTTCTGCAGCAATTCTACAAGGAAGAAGTCGCGGTGAAGTACTCGCCAGCCAACAAGCGCAACGTTGTGCGCCTGTTCCTTCGTTTACTGCGCGAGCCCAGCGCGTCGGAAGAGCTCAAGGTGTATTCGATCCAGTACCTCGTGTGGCCCATCCTCACCAAGTCGTTCGAAGACCCAGCAATCAACAACATCGACTTGCTGGACTTGGACACCGTGACGTGGATGCTGCGCGAGATCCTTGCCAGCAAGGACTACTCGCCGGAGACGTTGCAGAACCTCCGCATCGAACTGCTGAAGCTCGGCACGCTGCTCATCCAACATATGAGCAAGTACGTGACTGAGTATCGGAAGGAGGTGATCAAGTTTGCGTGGAACCATCTCAAGGACCACGACCTCACGTCCAAGCTGTGGGCGTACGTCAACGTGTGCCGCTTCATTTCCGTGTACGACACGCCACCGAAGATCGTGCTGCAAGTGTACGTCGCGTTACTTCGCACCCACGAGCTGGACTCGCGCTTCTTAGTGCGCAAGGCGTTCGACATTCTGCTGCCGGCGCTACCGAGCCGGCTTCCTTCGAACGAGTTTATCAAGGCGATCAAGTGGACGAAGAAGATCGCGTACGAGGAAGGGCATGTGCTCGGGCAGCTGGTGCACATTTGGTTCTTGATTGTGCGCCACCCGGCGCTGTTTTACCCTTTCAGGAGTCAGTTTGTGCCACTGATGGTAAACTCGCTGAACCGGTTAGCGATTCCACCCAGCAGCACTCCCGACAACCGTCGCCTCGCGGTCAACATCGTGGATCTGGTCATCGCATGGGAGCACACGCGGCAAGACCGGGTCGCCAAGAAACGCGCCGGCCTACTGCTGTCTCCGAGGAGCGATTTGAAGCGAAGTCCGACAGCAATGTCTCCAAGCACAGCGACGAGTGCGGATGAAAGTGCTGACCAGGTGGCGAAGAAACGGAAGGTGATTGTGGCGGACGACGGATCTACTGTAGCGCAGCCGACGTCGCCACCTGCCGATGCGAGTTCGTCGACTTCAGGACCCGACGAAGCGGCCGCGCTGACCATTCAGGCGACAGCGACAGACCCACCAGCGACGCCGACAACCCCGCAGCATTCTCCTGGTGGTACAAGACTTGGCATCAGTGAAGACGAGTTTGAGTTGAGCAGCGCGATGGTCGATCTCGTCGTGAACTTCGCGTTTCGGTTCGCCCTTGCGTCGGCTGACAAGCAGGAGACGAGTCGGCTAGCGAAGACGTGCGGCGAGCTCTTCGACAAGGCGCTTCAGCTGTGGCCATCGGCCTCGATCCGGTTCTCGTACTTTGACAAACTCATTGCCGTCACGGCGGAGTCGATCATCAGGCAGCAGCAAGCGAGTTCAGCGCAACAGGCAGGCGGGCAGTCTCCAGCCAGCAGCCACCAGACTCCGACGGTCATGCCTCCGTTCTTTGTGGTCCCCAAGGGCGCTCCGCTGTCGTCGCTCGCGATTCTTGATGCTATGCTGGGCATTTTGAACTCGTTGATCAAGCCAGAAGTCGTGGAGAAGTCGACGCGCCAGATGCCGTACGTGATCCAGTATGCGCCTCGCATCATGAAGCTACTGGAACCTTGTTTTGACCGGCCGAACCAAGAGGTGCAAGTCGGCTTGACGACGTTCTTGCGTCGCATGGCAGAGGTACGTGACGAGTTGGTTCTAATTGGCGAGCCAAATGTTGGGATAACGGTACTGACCATCGTATCGTGGTTGAATGATGCGCAGCTGTACCCACCGTCACGAGCTCCGCAGCCTTTGGTCGTGTGCAAGTTTTACCCATGGCTCAAAGACATCGTCAACGAGAGACTACTGAGCGCAGCAGTATACCAGTCGGATGGTACGGCAACAGGCTCTGCCAGTGGAAGCTCATCGTTGACATTGGGCAGGACAAAAGGAAAGAATGCCACCCAGCATTCCGCCAAAGCAGAAGCGGTCCCGGCTGGCACAGCGTCACCGTTGCGGCACTCTGGGGGCGCTGCTCCGGCCTCGACGAGTGCTGCATCTGGGCAACATGTGGGCACGAAACGTCCAAAGGGCGCGTCCAGTTCCACTTCCGTGGCTCAAAACAACGCTGAGACTGCGAGAGTGCGGGCATTGGTCGTCCAGCAGCAAGCGCGAGGGCTGACAGTGGCCAACACTACCGGAAACTCGACCCTTCGACTGCTAAGCGCTTTGGTTGACGCTTCCACCGAGCTGGTGGACCACTTTACGCCGGCGTTGTTGAAGCTTGCGCAGAGGTTGACGCGGGAGCACTTAATTCAGTCGACGCTGAGCACGAATACAAAGTCGAGCGGCAATGGAGTGACCAGCGGCAGTAGCACGGACAGCGGCAGCAGCAGCAATGTGGACTCGTTCGGCCGCAACCGCGTCATGGCAACGCCGTCGCTGGCTATTGTCGACGAATGGTTCCAGATCCAGGCGGGACGGTCGACGCTGTCTATCAACAACGTGGTCCGGCACTTCAAGAAGAAGCGCGAGGTTCGCGATGAGAAGCCCAACAAGAAAAAGAGCAATGCTAACAGCGCTGGTAGCAATGGCGGCGAGGCTGGGGGCTCGAAGGAGGCGACCAGTTCTGCGACGTCAGGAGCGACGACGGGGCAAAAGAACGCAACCAGCGGGAGCAAGAAGAAGAGCGCAGGAGCAGTAGCGACGACAACAACTGGAGCGGTGACTGCTCCGGCGGCGCCTGCTTCGGTGACCAGTCACAAGTCGTCGATCGAGCTCTTGATCACGTGCTATGCCATCTTGTCCAAGTGCACGTTTAGTGTGACGGACCACCGCCGGCTGTACACCAATTTGCTGGTTCACTGCCTCGAGAGCTCGACCAACATCCCGTTGCTGCTCGAGATTACGAAGATCGTGACGGCCATGATCACTTCGGACACAAAGCAATTCCTGACGACCAAGGACAAGATGACGCTGCTCAACAAGATGGCCACCTTTGACCGCCTGAACGAGATCTCGGCCATCCCGCTTCATGCCGAGTACTACCAGCTCATCTTGAAGCTGTGTGACCCGAGCGATGCCAAGCACTCGTACCTGCACATCAGCCCGAGCCCGCAGAGCCACAACCTCACGAGCCACTTCATGGCCGGCCTTTTGGCACCCGATCGCACGGTCCGCGAGCAGTTCTTGCAGTACTTCTTCTCGACGGGTGGCAACGGCCCCGTGGCTCGCTTGCAGTTGGTGCTGAGGCAGGACTGGCAAGCTTGCGGGACGCGGTACTGGCCCGTCATCGCCATTGAGGCGCTGATGGCAGCCATCAACGTGGATTCGGAGCCGCACGTCGTTGTCTCGGCGCCGATCTCCGAGCCGAGCAGCGTTGATGATGCTGTGGCGGAGGCGATGGAAGTTGACAGTGCGTCCGTCGCTGTCTCATTCGCCTCGACGTCCACGTCGCCGTTCTCGCTATCGAACGCCAAGCCGCCTAACACCGTTAAGGCGTCGGAGCTGACGCAGTCGCTGCGAAACCTCGCGCACATTGACCTGGAGCTCGCCAAGGAGCTGTGGGTGCACTTGTTCGACGGCGCGTGGTCCTTGCTCAATACGCACGAGAAGATGCACGCGAGCTCCAGCCTGATGAAGATACTGGCGTCCAAGTTCAACAAGCGTGATCTCGATGTGCCGCTTAGCTCGGGCCCGTGCCGCACCAACGCCGTCCAGACGCTAGTGAAAGCCATTGTGTCAACCAAGACCAGCGCGCCGATGGTGACGCCAGAGCTGGCGCTGCACTTGGCGTCGGCGTACGACGTGTGGACGGACACCATCCGGATTTGCGAGTTCCAGGTCGCCCAGCCGCGCTTGAGCGTCGAGAGCCGCCTGCGATGGATCGAGGCGCTCAGCAGTATCTACAAGCAGCTGAACGAGGAAGACCTGCGCGTGGGACTGAGTCTCGAGAACATTTCGCAGCCCGAGACGCGCGCAGCGCTGACGCTAGAGGCTCTTGGCTGCGTGCACGAGGCGCAGGAGGAGTACTTCAAGGGCCTCTCCAAGGCGCAGAGCGGCCGCGTGAGCGTCGAAGACGTGAACCTGTTCGAGCTGCGGCTGTGGGAGGAGCGCTGGGTCGGATGCGCCAAGCAGCTGTGCCAGTGGCAGCTCATGAACGCCTTCGCCAAGTCGACACAGAACCAGGACTTGCTGCTAGACTGCGCGTGGAAGCGCGGTGACTGGACCGCGGCCAAGCAGCTGCTGCTTTCGCCGGCGATGCAGTCCACGGCCGAGATCGGGTGTCCGCAGACGCGGTTGCAGCGGCTGTACATTGCGATCCTTGACGCGGAGAAGAAGTCGGTCGTGGACAACCTCGCCGCGCAAACGGCCGAACTGGCACTGGCGCAATGGCAGGGACTGCCACGCCCGCTGTCGCGTGCGCACGTCCCGCTCATGCACTTGTTCCACCAGTTCATCGAGGTGAAGGAGTCGATCCAGATGATGGCGGACATCAAGCAGGCCGGCCAGCAGCACACGCTGCCGAACCTCAAGCCGTCGATCAACACGTGGCGCGAGCGCCTGCCCAACAAGTGGGAGCCCATCCTGCTCTGGGATGACATCCTCACGTGGCGGTCGCACATGTTCCAGGTCGTCAAGTCGACCTTCTCGTCCTGGAGCGACGCGCAGATGCTCGCGTCCATGCACGACTCGCCCTGGTCGGTGATCAAGCTGGCCCACACGGCACGGAAGCAGCACCTGCCGGACGTCTGCCTTGGTGCGCTGAGCAAGCTGTACGCCGTCCCCGCCATGGACGTACAGGACGCCTTCTCCAAGCTGCGCGAGCAAGTGAGCATCTGCTACGAGAGCTCGACCGAGTACGATGGCGGCCTGAGCATCCTGAACAACACGAACCTCGACTACTTCAGTCTGCGCCAGAAGGCCGAGATGTTCCGCCTCAAGGCGCTCTTCCTCGAGGCGCAAGGCAACCTGGCGGACGCCAACCAGACCTTCTCGCACTGCCTGCAGATCTGCGACTCGTATGGCAAGGGCTGGCTCTCGTGGGGCCACTACTGCTACCGCTTGTTCCTTGCGGGCGGCAAGACGGATCTCCAGTTCGCCGCGCAGACGATCGCGTGCTACCTCCAGTCGATCCACCACCGCTGCAACTCGGCGCGGCTCATGATTGCGCGCGTGCTCTGGCTGCTCACGATGGACGACCACAGCCAGCTTGGACAGCCGCCGCGCGGCGCAATGGGCGGCGGCGTGCTCATCCAGGCGTTCGAGACGCACGGCAAGCAGCTCCCCATTTGGATTTGGATCATTTGGATCCCGCAGCTGCTCATGGCACTCGCTCGCCCCGAAGCCCCCCAGGTATGGATGGCCCTTTGACTATGGAAGTGCTCGCATTCTCTTCGTGTTTCATGTCTGACCCGCGACGCTTCTGTCTCTCTCGCAGATTCGAGGACTCTTGCGTGGTCTGTCCGCCAAGTTCCCGCAAGCGCTGTACTACACGATGCGCGCCTTCTTCCTCGAGAACCGCGACAACGCGATGGTTATGCACAACGAGGCGGCTCGCCTGCAGCAGCAGCAGCAGCAGCAGCAGCAGCAGCAGCACTCGGGAGGCAGCACGTCGTCCCCCATCGCGTTCCATGCCACGACGTCGTCACCTACCGGCTCGGCTGGGAGCGGCCGCGGGGGCGACGACGGCTCGGCTGCGTCTCCGACGACGAGCGTGGTCTACTACCGCACCAAGTCGGGCCACGTGGTGGCGGTGCCATCCGGCATGCCCGTGGCTCAGATCGCCGATATCCCTGGACTAGTAGGCCCGCCGCGTCCGACCCCTGCAGCGTTCGGCGCGCCCCCGCGCCTGGTGCTGACGCTCGACGGATGGCGCGACAAGCTGCGGCGCGCGCACGGCGAGCTGCCCAAGGCCGAGATCGGCCCGGTGCAGTACACGGAGGACCTACTGAACTTCCTCCGCCGCTCGCATGACGCGCTGACGTTCGAGATGGAGTGCATGCTCGAGGAGATGATCACACGCTTCCGGCCCGAGCCCGAGGAGGAGCTGCTCACGGCCGTGCACGCGCTGCTCGTCAAGTGCTACCAGCTGCCGCGGCTTACGGCCACCGAGCCAGTGCCCAAGATGCTGCGCGCCGCGCTCTCGCGCGTGTGCCGCAAGCTTTTTGTGTTGCTGCCGCACCACCAGAAGAACGAGGCGCATCGCGCGTTCGTCGACGCCTTCAAGACACAGTTCGAGCGCGACTTTGCGGGCGACGACGGCGACGCGCAGGCGGGCGCGACGACGCTGAGCGACATGATGAACCGCCTCAAGCGCTGGAAGAACCTGCTGCAGCGCCGCGTACGCAAGTTCGGAACGCGGCGCGCCGGCAAGCTGTACCTGGAGCAGTGCAGCCGCCACCTCATGGAGCTCAACAGCTCGAGCGTCGAGGTGCCCGGGCAGTACGTGTCGGACAGCGAGCCCATCAAGGATCTGCACGCGCGCATCGTGCACTTCGAGAGCACGGTGGACGTGCTGCTGCGCAACGGCTTCACGCAGCGGCGCGTGGCGCTCGGCGGCAGCGACGGTCGCGACCACTACTTCCTCGTGCAGTACGCCATGACGCACATCACGCGCACGGACGAGCGCATGACGCAGATGTACCTGCTGCTCAACCGGCTGCTCGCGCGCCACAAGGAGACCAAGCGCCGCAACGCCACCTTCCACGTGCCCAAGGTCATCCCGCTCACGCCGCGCGTGCGGCTGCTCGAGGACCATCGCGACTTCGTGACGCTCGGCGAGATCTACGAGCGCGACTGCCTGGCCGAAAACAAGGACCCGGACGTGCCCGTCGAGCTCTACCGCGAGCGACTGAGCGAAGCGTACGCGGCCGGCGCGGAGACGGCGAGCGACGAGGAGGAGCGCGTCGCCATGGCCAAGGCGCAGGCGTTCAGCGAGGTCTGCGACCAGCACGTGCCCGAGACGCTGCTGGCCAAGTACGTGCACGGCGCGTGCGCCAGCAGCGACGCGTACTTCGAGTTCCGCGCGGCCTTCTGCCAGCACTGGGCGCTCTCGTCCTTCCTCTCGTACGCGCTCTTCGTGGGCGACCGCGCGCCGCACCGCGTGCTCTTTTCGCGCCGCACGGGCCGCGTCATCGGCACGGAGATGCGCCCCGGGTACGCGAGCAGCGGGCTGCTCGAGGCATCGACCGCCATGCCGTTCCGCCTCACGCGCAACTTGCACAGCTTCCTCACGCGCGCTGGCGTTCAGGGACCCTTTAGCCTCGGCATGGTGGCCGCGGCCGAGGCGCTGCTGAGCGACGAGGACCTGCTGCGCAACCAGCTGAGCCTCTTCTTCCGCGACGACCTGCTCTCGTGGCACGCGTCCAAGGCGCGGGTGCTGCCCTCGATGGCGACCGGCCCGGCGGACGCGGCAGTGGGCCCGCCTGCGCAGCAGCAGGAGCAGCAGCAGCAGCAGCAGCGCCGCGTCGAGGCCCAAGTGCAGCAGCGCGTCGAAGCCAACGTGGGTCTGGTGCTCGAGCGCGTGCGCGGCGTGTCGCTGCGCCAGGACGGCCGCGCGTCCGAGTCGCCGCGCGGCAAAAGCGTGCGCGAGCTGCTCGAGATCGCCACGAGCCCCGAGCGCCAGCGCGAGATGGTGCCCACGTGGGCCCCGTGGCTCTAGCTGTCGGCGCGTGCGTGCTCGAGGAGTGAGTGATACCTGCATCGCCTGCATGTTGCGTACGTAGGGGCCGCCCGAGCCGGGCGGGAGCCGTCGGCTTGGCACACGAGAATGTATATACTGCGTTTGCATTGCTCGGTGGATTCGCGTGAACTAGGTTCCTATTACGCGCCCAAGCCAACGCGACGCGGCGGACAAACAGAAAACGTCTCCAGCACAGCAACTGACGCCGACGCGAGGCCTCCAGAGACACCAATCGCCTCGGCCGCCGGCGCCGTCCGCGTCAGCCCTCGGCGTCGACCGCGAGCTTCCTGGCCGCCTCGTCACTCCGCTCGAACGCCATCGGCGTGGCGGCCGTCGCCTCGGTCGACCTCAATGGAGCGCTCGCTGCGCGCTTGGCCGCCACCGCCGCCACGCGAGCGACGCGCCTGCCGACGCTCTTGAGCAGCACGAAGGTGAGCGCGAGCGCCGTCGTCAGCAGCAGGAACACGAGCGTCAGGTCGCTCGGCGCCTGGCCCAGCAGCCAGGGCGCCAGCGCCGCGACGAGCGCCAGCGCCGCCGCGTTGCCCAGCGCCTCGGCGAACGCGAGCGCGCCCAGCACGCGGCCCGCCCACCGGCTGCACGGGTCGGACGCGCGGCACGGCAGCAGCGCCACGTGCGCCTGCTCGTGCAGACTCAGGCGGAAGAGCGCGTCGGCCGCGCCCAGCACCACCAGCGCGGGCGCCGACCAGAGCAGGCTCAGGTCCGCCGCGGGCTTGGCGCACTGGCGCGACGGCGCGTGGCCCGCGACGGCCGGCAGCAGCGGCGCGCGGCGGCGGTAGAGCTCGACGACGCTCGCCAGGAAGAGGCCGATGAGCGACAGCGCGGCGGCCACCGCCATGCGCGTCGCCGGCGAGGCGGACGCAAGGCGCGGCCACGACCACCGCGAGCGACCGGCCGTGGGCTGGGCGGAGGCGCTCGAGCAGTCGAGCTGCGTGAGCAGCACGAGCAGCAGCACCGAGCTGAGCCCGACGGCTCCGCCTGCGACCTCCGGGCGGAGCGAGACGCCCGCCGACCCGCCCAGCGCGCTCGGCAGCGCGGCGTTTGCCTGGCACAGCTGCGCCGCGACGGTCGAGTAGAGCTGGCCCCGCACAAAGGCCGCGCACGCCAGCGCGCCGCCCAGCGCCAGCAGCGCCAGCGCGAACTGCACGCGCACGTCTCGCTGGTGCTCGTCCGCCTCGGGCAGTTCGTCGTCCGCCTCGGACAGCTCGTCGTCCGCCTCCTCCGTGGCGGTGTCCTCCTCGCTGGCTTCTCCGGACGGCCGCCGCAGCCGGGTCGTGACCGCCTTGAGCATCTGCGAAGCCATCGCCATGCCCACGAGCCACGTCGCCATGACGGTGAGGAGCGGCGACAAGCGCGCGGCCAGCGCCGACCGCGGAAAGGCGGCGAGGATCACGACCGCGCTCGCGGCGCCGGCGATCAGCAGCGCCGTGCACGCACAGAGCGCGTAGCCGACGACTACGAGCGCGGACCCGTGGGTGGCTCGGAGCCAGCGGGCGACGGACGGGCGCCGAAAACGCTCGTCGAGGCTCCTGCCTGGTGTGGGGCGGCCGCGGACGAGCTGGAGGGCGCGGCAGCCACGAGACTGGCGCGCGAACGCTCCCAGCGCAGCCAGGAGCACGGCGCCGGCGATGCCCAGCAAGATGACGGCGCGCAGAGACACCGAAGCCGGCGCCGACGACAAGAAGGACACAGAGGACGACGAGGAGGGGGACGCGGCGGACACGTCCTCTACCGTCAACATGAAGATCACCTGGACGAGGGACGACCCCGCCGTGGTCGCCGCGAACGACGCCGAGTAGTAGCGGTTCACGCAGAGCCGAGCGTGCGCCTGCGTGGTGGTCGAGCGCCCGTCGCGTCGTGTCCCGGTCGCTTGCTGGGACTCGAGCGGGGGATCTTCGCGCTCCGCGGCCGCGTCCTCTTCCTCGCCGACCTCGCTGAAGACGCGGGTCATGGACATTGACCCGCGAGGGCTCGAGGACTTGGGCGTGGACACGTTGAAGAGCGAGTGCGCCTGCGTCTGGTTCCTCCGCAGCGCCGCCTGCGCCCCGAGCGCGACCATGTTGGGGACGACCACGCCGTGGGCGCAGGCTGCCAAGACAAAGGCGACGCACAGAATGCCACCAGCGAGCGTCGACGACAAGGAGCTCGTCGTCGACGCCGTCGCCATCACTATCGCCGCCGCCGCATCGGCGAGGAGCAGAAGGACGGCGAGCGCCCACAGCAGCGCCGCACGTCGCAGGAGCACGACCCGGTCCGCCGCCAGGTCGCCTAGGACGCCGCCGACGCAGCGCGTGAGCCCTTCGATCGCCCAGCAGACGAGCAGCACGATGCCGAACGGGTGTGCCTCGAGAGAGAGCGCGCGCCGGACTGGCGAGCTGAAGGCGAAGACGCCGCAGTGGAGCGTCGCCGTGCTCGCAAACACAACCAGGTGCGTCAGCGCCTCGCTCACGCGGAGCTCGCTCTGCGCCGGTGCCGCGTCCCGTGGCGATTGGATGCTTGGCTTGCAGTGGCCATCGTCTCCGACGTCTTCGTTGTCGCCCAAGCCGCGCGTGGCAGCCCACTCGTTGTAGCCGTCGATGATGATCTTGAGCTCGGAGGGGGATGAAATGCCGTCCATCCGCCGCGGCTTCCTGTCGAGCGTCTGCAGCTGCTGGTCGTCCCCCGCGGCAAACAGCAGCTCTCCATCGACCTTCCCTCTCGATACAGCAGGAGCAAGCGGGGCGAGGGCGCGTTGGTGCCGCTCGGCCGTCCTCTGGTGCTTTGACGACGCGGCGTGACTCTTGTCGTGGCTCTTGGCTAGACCTGCCGACGCATCTCGAGCTCGCTCTCCCTTTGTGCCACCAGCCTGTCGACCCCAGCCTTCTCGATCGATCTTGCGCTGGATTCTGTCGGCGAGCGCATCTGAGCCCTCTCGTCGGCCACTGCCGCTGTCCACGGCGCCCGAAAGCTGCCGATCCCAGCGCGCGCGACCCATCTTGTGTACGAGCCTGCCGGCCAGCGTGTCCAACTTGCCGGCGAACCTGGCTACGAGGCCGTGCGGCGCCTCATCCCGCGGTCGAGTCCAGCCTGCCCGGTCGATCTTCCGTTGGATCCTGCTGGCGAGGTCGTCTCCCCTGTTGGAGTGGGCGTTGCCGGTCTTCTGCTGCGCCTTGGCGGCAAGAGCACCGTCGAAGTAGCCGTCAGAGTGGGGGGAGAGAGCGAGCGCAGCGACCCTAGGCGGCCGACCCCAGTCCGCGCTGTCGATCTTGTGTTGGAGCCTATCGGCGAGGCTGTCGGGTCCATCGACGCAGCGGGCGTCGCGCGGCTCCACCTCTAGTCCGCGCCTCCAGCTCCCCTCGGCGCTGTCAATCTTGCTTTGAACTGCATCGACGAGTTCGCTCGAGGCGCTGAGGGGCGAGTCAGTATCGTCACGGCACAGCTTCCGGTGGCCCAGAGGCGCGGCCGCCTTGTATGACGCAGCGACTGAGCGCAGCGCTCCGCTCTTCGGCCGCGGACCGCTCTGCATCCTCCCCACATCCACAGTGGCAGGCAGGGCGCTGGGTGTGCTCTGCGGCTTGGGGAGAGTCCCCCTCAGCGCATCCGAGTTGGACCAGCCCATGATCCGCGGGAGCTTGGGCGGTTGGGCGGTCGAGCTTAGAGGCGTCGGAAGCGCCGCTGGCTTGCATTCGGCTGCTAAAGCCTCTGACCCGAGGCTTTCGTCGTCCATAGTCGACGCGCCTTCCTTGCCATCGCCCAAGCCGGTCCCTCCGTCAGCGGGCCGCTGGCTCCAGCAACCGCCGACACCTCCTGGCGCGGGCCGTTGCTCGCTCTCGAACTCGCTCTGCTTCCGTTGGTGCTCGTCCAGCGCCACCCATCGCTCGCCCTCCAGCTCCTGGACACCGCCACGTGCGGCCGCCTCGCCTTGCGCCAGAGACTGAGCGTCCCCGCCGCCTCCGCAGTCGCAGTCGCAGGCACGAGCGCCGTCGGCTGCGTCCGACATGTCGGACAGGTCCCTGTCAATGGTCGACCGGCACTGCCACGACTCTCGCGCGCTGTTCCCGCGGGCGACCTCGTCCCTCCGGCCGCCTTGGAGCCAGCACGACTGCTGCTCGCGCGGGCTGTCACCTCCCGCCTCGCTCCGGCGCGGCCGGTGCGCCATCTCGCCCCTCGGATGCAGATGGAGCGACACTCGGCGCGCGCGTGTCCTCCCTCCTTCCTGTCGGCAGCGGCGCGACTCGCGACACTGGCGTTTCTCGCTCGAGAGCAGGCGCAGGCGTCGCGTTCGTCGCCCCGCGCGTCCCGAGAGTGCGCCGTCGCTCCTCGGCTGCTCTCGCTGGCGCCCTTCTCCCGCGCGCGAGTACTGTCAACACACGGCCACACCACCGACCGACGGAGCGACCGACCGACGGTCCGTCCGGAGACGGCGAGACAATGGAAAGAAAGCCGCGGAATCGATGGAATGCGAGAGCGTGTTACATACCCGCGGTGCTATTCGCCGGTCTGAACCTCTGGTGCTCCGTACCAGTAAGCGCAGCTCAGTTAGAAGGAGCGAGCGGTCACCAACGTCACGGGTCGGGCTCGGGAGACTCTCCGCATAGAGCGCCGGTGCAATTCTTCCACGGTTCGGTAGCTGACGACGCTGGCTCTGAACCGCTGACGCCGTTTCGGTGCCCAAGATTCGCGCGTCGCTGCCAATTCGACGCCGAGGCGACCGCCTCTAGCGGCCGAGGAGCGCCCGGAAGCACGTGCGCGTGCGAGCGTCCACCAGGACGACCGCGTCGGGGGCCGCGCCAGTCGAGAGCAGCGCGAGATGCACGCTCTTGCGGACGCTCTTGCCCGGGCGGACCAGTCTGCAGTTGCTCGATAGCCACGCACAGGAGGCGTCACGGTGTTTGTGTGTGTGTGTGAGAGAGAGAGAGACACACACGGGTCAATGGCAAAGCAAACCCGACGTAGACGTACCCGAGGTGGTGCGAAGCCTCGAAGCTGATCCAGCCCGGCGAGCCATCGGGGACGGCGGTGTCCTGCTGCGGCTGGCAGGGAATTACGAGCGTCAGGTCGAACGTCGCGTGCCGCGAGCGGTTGGTGATGGCGATGCAGGCCGTCGCGACTTGGCCCACGCGCGGCGGCGGAGCGGGCGGCAGGAGCGTGACGTGGAGCGCCGAGTCGGCCCTCAAAGTGACGAACGACGCGCTACCGCTCGGTTCGACCGCCTTGGCGTCCGCTGTGAGCGCCTGGGGGACCACGAAGTGGCTCCAGTCGGCTCGAGGCGGCGCCGCCCTGGTGGAAGTCGACCCGCTGTCGAGCGACAGCGCAAACGGCGACCACACGATCGTGTGCTGCTCAGTGATGGCTCGCGCAGCGCTCTCCCTCGCCTTCCACGTCAGTGTCAGCAGCGCGTGCTCTGGCCCTTGGCCAAGCACGCGCTCGTCGACGGGGTCGACTGGCCCGCGGGATGGAGCCGCATTCCAGTGACGGCTCAAGATCGACGCGGCGGACGCTCCCACCGCGTGATGAGCAGCACTGTCCGCGCTCGTCACCGCCGCTGGTTCCCGAACGGGAGGGTCTACGGGCTCAAGCACGAACAGAAAGTTGTAGCGCTCATGCGCCAACAGAGAGACCGGGAACGGGGCCTTGGCGCCGTCCAGCAGCACGTATCGGGGTGTACTTGGCCCGCCCTCGCTCTTACGCGCAGCAGAACCGGACGGCGAGTCGGTGAGATGCAGCTGGAGATCCAGCACCTCGAGGGTAATGTCGGAGCGGGTATTGAGCGCCTTGACAACGACCGCGACCCTGCGAGCCGCCAACGCGCGCGTCTCTACTTGCACCTGGAGCGGCCTCACGACCGTGATCGGGCACTCGAGGCGCTTGGTGAGCGACGCCGCGGGCGCCGACTCCTCGCGGATCAGCGGTAGCAGACACGTCGCGAGCCACTCGTCCGACAGCAGCGCGCCGGTCTGCACCGGGTCGCTCAGCGGATCGTCCGTGGGCGTCAGCCCCACGAGCTCCCCGCTCTCCACGTCCTTGGGCGTCACGTGCGCGATCAGCGCGAGGGGTCGGCCCCAGAACTCGCTGCGCACGGTGAGCTCGAACTCGGCGCGGAGCAGCAGCAGGTAGTGCGCGGGCGTGCCGCTCCGACGGCCGCACTGCACCGCCGCAAGCTTGGCCTCCTGGTGGAACAGCGTCTGTCGGTTTGAGGGCTGCGCGACCGAAGGGTGGGGAGACGACTGCTCTCGCCGCCGGCCGGCCGAGTCGTCCGCAACGACCTTGAGGCTGACGGAGGCGCCGTCGCAGCGGTCCAGCCAGCGCTGCAGCAGCGCTGCCTGTGCGTGGGCGCCGCTCTCGCCAGCAAATTCAGCGTCAATCCCGGCGGATCTAGCGTCCGGTACGTCGACGAGGCCTCTGCGGTCGCTGCTGCCTGCGCCGGACGCGTCTTCCACCAACACGTCGAGCGTCACCGTCTCCCCTGCAGCGGCAACGGGCGTCAATACTCAGCGCGCAGAAGGCGCCAAACGACCGGACCGACGCTCCCAGACGCCGCTCAGCGCCGAAATTGAAGCGCTGATGCATAGCGCACCGTGGAAGAGCTGGCTGCCGCGCAGACGCAGGTGCAGCCGCGCGGCCTTCCACTCGTCGCGCCAGGACCGCATGACGCTCGTATCCGTTGACGACTGACAGACCCAAAAGAGGACGTGTGAATCCGCTTTTATTACAACCAATCGTATCACGGATCTTTCGATTAATAACCAATAAACAGTCGATTTCCCAGCGTCGACTTCAACCACGCCAAAGTCGCATTGGAATGGAATGACATCCTCCTCCATTCTACTCCGGAGTAAATGCCTCGGGACTCTTTGCGCACACCGTTTGCTGTAGCCATATCATGGCGGATGGAGGCACGCACCTTTTCTCGCCGATATGCAAGTAACGAACGTGGACGCAGTGATACAATGCATATACACTGCTGATGGCTCTGCCAGTACAGTGCCGGTACTACTGCCACGTCTCGACTCGTGGGCTCTCCTCGCTCCTTCCTCTACCGATCGTACCATCGAGTTCTCTTTCTTCCTGTTTGTCTTTATAACACTCCACCAGCCAGTCAGCCAGCCAGCCAGCCAGCCACCTACCACCTCGTTCTCTGCTCTCCCCGTCCTTTAGCTTGCCGTGCGCCCCTCGAGGTCTTCAGCTCCGAGCAACAGCGACGACCGCGTGGTTCTCTTTTTCTAAGTTGAAGTGCCGTCAAGCCGCCGCACGGGTGGAACGTGCCCAGCACCGCCAATGAGCCAGTGCAGGGCGAATCCATTGCCCCGGCGCGATGGCGCACTCGCTACTGCTCTTGCTCCTCTTGCTCCAGGCCCTCGCAAGCCCGACAGCTTATAGGAAGTAGTCGGGCGCCGGCTTCTTGGCTGGGACGCCACGTGCGTCCTGCGGAGCTGCCTCGAAGATCTGCAATAAGGACGGACCAACACCGGTAAGAACCCACATCGGACAGGTGCAGTCCATTCTAGCGTCTCGCAGCGCACCTTGAAGCGCTGCTCAAGGTTCTCGTCCAGCTCCAGGATGGCCGCCACGTTACCGCAGCGGTAGCAGTAGTTTGGCGCCGACCAGACCGTGACCAGCGCGTTGTTGAACATCGACTTGTGGCCCTCCATCACGAGCTGGTGGGCTCGGCAGATGAGCTGTATGTCGTTCGTCTGGTTGAACTGCGGTGGGTAAACAAACAAACAGACGGTGGCAGTGGCCGTGTCGTGCGAGTGAGTATCCGAATCCGGATCCGAATCAACGCGTCAGCACAAGCGATCGAGCGGGGGACCCACCTTCTCCACGACGTCGCCGCCAAAGAGGTAGCCGGCACCGCGCGGGCTCAGCCCCCAGCCGTCAATGTCCTCCGGGTCGGACCACATGAGGTCGCACATGGCGCCGTCGTGCGGCACCTCCTGCTTGCGGTCGATGATGCGGATCTGGTCCAGCGTGTTGATCGAGGGCGAGAGGCCGCCGTGGACGCAGAAGATCTTGTCCTCGATGATGGCCGACAAACTTAAATAATCAAAGATCTCTGTGCAGTACCGCCAGACGTTGACCGAGCCGTACTTGCGCAGGCACTCGTCGTAGAAGCCGTACACCTGCGTGATCTGGCGCGACTCGTGGTTGCCGCGGATGAGCGTGATGCGGTCCGGGTAGCGCACCTTGAGCGCCAGCAGCAGCAGGAACGTCTCCACGCTGTAGAACCCGCGGTCGACGAAGTCGCCCATGAACAGGTAGTTGGTCTCGGGGCACTCGCCGCCCACGTTGAACAGCTCCTTCAGGTCGTAGAACTGTCCGTGGATGTCACCGCAGATCTGTCCGGTAGGTAGGCAGGGAGAAGAAGAAGGCACAGGTGCCACGTCAGCCTCCACATCATAAAATAAAGCCCACACTCCCGGTAAGAGCGGTAGGAGAGGCGGAGTAGGCGACGCACCGTGACGGGCGCGTCAATGCGCTGAACGTTGCTCTCATCCACGAGGATCTCGCGCGCCTTCTGGCACAGCGCCTTGACCTCCGACTCCTTGAGGTACTCGCAGCGCTTGAGCTGCTCGATCTGGCGATCCAGCTCGCTCTGGCTGGTCGTCATGGCGCCGCGCGGTCCCTGTCGGCCCTCGGGCGCGGTCGTTCGCTGCGTGGAGTGAGTGGCCTGGTGGGCGTGGGCGTGGGCGTCGCCTTCCTCCTACGGACAGACGGCGGGCGGGTGGCGCGCTTTCCCCTCGCGTCCTTCGCTAACTGGCTGGCAAGTGCGGAACAGGGGACACCACGCTCGGGCAACACCCAGAGTCAACAACCCATACAAAATCCAAGTGATTATCGTCTCGCCCCCTCTTTTGTTCCTCCCCCTCTCTCCCCCTCTCGACTCTCGAGTCGGTTGTGTTCGGGGTTACCCTTACTGGTAGAAGCCCCGCGTTCGGTGCGAAGCGAACCGGCGGACCGGTGGACCGGTTCACACCCCTTCAACTTCGATTTCATATATCTGGAAAACGGATCGGAAATAACCTTATTACTATTTAATCCGAATTTTAAGATAAATATTTAACTATAAAAGTCTCCAACTTCGATCTAATAGGGTCGTTTTATTTTATGAAAGCCAAAAACGTGGGTAAATGAAAATTGTACCGCATCGGTTATATAAATGCAAATTCGAGGCAGGTTCCAGGTTTGACACCGCATCATAACAAAGGTCAACCAATGACTCCTTCATTTCATTTCACAATACTTGCGATCCACACTAATGACACAATTATTTCGTATCGTCCGTTCTGAACGCATACATACCGGTAGTACTTACCGTAAAGCTGCGACATGGTACGGATTCAAGCAACCTTCGCGTCACCGCCTCTTAGTTGAACCTTACAGAGTGTTTGTATTGGATACACTTCCCCTGCCGATTCAAAAAACAAAGCAGAAAAAAAAGGAAACACCCCGCGCATTTTCCGTCGTCCGCCC
>JAADXZ010000171.1:0-35348 GCA_023338055.1 Phytopythium mirpurense
AAAAAAAAAAAAAAAAAAAACGCCGATCAGTATGGGACCCACCACCAACGAACGCACCATGAGGATGAGCTTGTCAAACTTGAAGTTGACCGCGTGGATCAGCAGCACGAGCACGATGACAGGCGGCGCGAGCGGCACGGCGACGAGCGAAATGGTGCACGAGTAGAGCATAGCCACCATTTTCTGCGGCACTTTGAACTCGGACTTGGGCATGGTCTCGCGGATATGGAGCAGGCGGCGGGTTGGAGCAGCGCCGTGTCGAGTGGGCTTCTTGCCGTCGCTTTTGCTCGAGGTGGGATCCATACTGGCGGGCAAATACACTGGCTCTAGTTGTTGATCACTGGCATCCTTGCTCAGGCTGTCGCTAGTAGGTGTGGCCTTCGGATCTGCGTTAGCAATGGCAGGTGGTGGTGGTAGCAGTGTGTCGCTGGCCACCGGTGGCGCTTCTGGGAGCTGCTCACTGGCTATGGGCACTGCTGGGACAACAGTCGCGCGCGCGCTCTTCTTGTGTGTCGTGTGCTCTCGGCGCAGTTGCTGCCAACGAGCGAACCGCGATTTGGCAAAATTGAGCACAACTGCGGCGATCGGAGACACGATAGCCATAACTTTGCTGACCGCAAAGTCCGTCACCACGAGCGTGAGAAGGCCAGAAGAGACCTGCTCGGCTCGACACGCGTAACTGTCCGGCTTGAAGTCCATCATGACGTTCGCTCGCAACGTGCCCCCGTGCAGGGTCACCAAATCAAAGTACGTCTCCGTCGCGGTGAGCAGGTACGGGTTCAGCAGCAGCGTGAACGAGAACATCTGGATCAGCACGTTGAGCACCTTGGCCAGGTACAGCCGCGTCACCATGATCTTGATGGCGAAGCCCGCGTCATCCCACTTCTCGAGCGCCGTCAGCACCGAGATGATGGCCGGGAGCATCGAGTTGATCACCGTCACGGCGGCAGGCACGATACTGCTCGAGTACGGCGCAAGAACCGGCGCCTCGGTCGAGAGCAGTAGTTGTAGTTGGGAAGACTGTGTCGTGAGCGTGATGATGACGTACCAGCTCGACATTTGCAGCGCAAAATACATGATCGCCACGAAGCCGCGTCTTGCGTAGAGGATATACCTCTGCTGCCTATGGTGGGAATGCCAACCAACGTCGTTAGAAAGATCTTGGCAAAGGATAGCCTCCGTCGTGAGCTCACTTTGTTCGCTGCTTGAGCTTCTCCGCTAGTTTCTCTTCCTCCATGGTCACTTTCAATTGCTCGGCGATCGATTTTCGCCAATCGCTCGCTTGCTACCGGCCAAACAGCACAACGAGTGGCAATGTTTGAGTCGATCACCGCGGTTCTTGGCCATCGGTATCGACAATACCGCACCTCTGGTGTAACAAGAGAGAAATCCCATGCATTGAGGACGATCTTGCTGTATTGAGGCTTCATTTCAAGCCAAGTGAGGTGTCAGACAGCGTGAATCGTACTGGCGGCGTTCAATTGGTCATGGGAAACAATTACCTGTTGGGTGCCACGATCCATTGCCTCGATCGCTTTCGCTTGTCGGTCTTCAACTATCCATTTACGGAGCGTAAACAGCAATAACAGCGCCTCAACCACGAGTAAAGCACTCTGGGAGGGAGAAAAGTCGACGCCAGCTTCACGTTAGCCCACGACGCAACACGTTGAGCGCATTCATCACGTACCGTGTACATGAATGCTTCATCCGCCATATATCCGGGGAAGACCAGCACGCGTGGAGCAACGCCTGAGAACGCGAACCAGTCGGTGTTGACTCCTGCCGACTAGCGCCGTATAACGCTCACAATGCTCAGCAACACGCCACGCCCTGCAGCCTGCGGCGATACACCCGAAAATTGTCGAAAAAGACGACAGCTTACCGACTGCTGATCCAGAAGGTAGCGCACATGGATTGCCAAGAACGCGATGCCAGAGAGTGCGAGCAGGATGAACGACGTGATGACCCAGGCCAGGAAGCGGAAGTACGAGGCAACCGAGTAACCAAACCGCGCCTCGATCTGTCTGATATCGCTTGAGAACGGGTCCAAGCGCCGTCGGGCGAACGCGCGAGCCTTCTTGACCAGCAAGCCCACCCTGCGTGATCTCCCGCTTCCACTCGACTCATCGGCCAATCCGTCCGTGTCTTCGAGCATCTCCCGCGCCTCTGCGGCTCCATTCAACAGCATCTGCAGCTTGATCTCGCGCTGCCGCTGCGCTTCAGCGTCGTTCCCGCGCTTTGCGGTGTTGCCAATAACCAACGATGAAGAAAATGCGCCTTTGTCACCTCTTGTGGCCCCTCGGAACTTCAAGATGGACGCGCGCTCGTCTTCCCACTCCTGCTGCGCCGTGTCGAGGTCCTCGTATGCGGCCTTGAGGTCGGTCTGCAGCTTGGCGATCGTCGCATTTGCCTGCTTGTGCGCTGCCACAAGGCGCATGAGCTGCTTCTCTCGGCGCTCCGCTTGTTTTTCCAATAGACGCAGCTTTTTGGCCACTACCTGCTGCCTAAACTCGGGCTGGTGGCTCGCGAAGCCCGACGCGGTCGTCTCGCCTGCCATCGCGCGCGCTGTGTCGATCCTGTCGTCTTCAAACCCCTCAAGACTCAACGCTGCAAGCGCCGCGTCATCTCCTTCCAGTAGAGCCTGAAGCAGCGCCTCCATCTGCTTGCTCGCGGCCGCGTCAATCTCGTCCACCTCGGCCGCGTAGTCCCTGGCCGGCTCAAGCGATCGTAAGACCGTGGCGATCGTCCAGGGCGTGCAAAGGACACCAAACGACGTACCGCATGCCACTGAACACTAAATACCCGCCACCTCCGTCCACATCTTCGTCGCTGTCGAGCAGGTGGCCCGGCGCGAACGTCGTCGCCGTGCCCCGCGCTCCCATTCCGCCCGCCTTTCTCGTCTTGAAGGGCAACTTCGACATGCGAAACGGAAGTTTGCTGCACATAACAGAACAGTCAAAACAGTATATTTCAATAAAACGGATATTTCATGTTTATGTCAGATATGTTAAAAAGCGCAAGCACTTTCACTCAGGCCGACAGATCGTGGACCATGCGGGGCGAGGATGGCGAGCTGGCGACGCGCGCGTGGTATTACGCGGCGTCTGCAGGCGGCGGAGCGCCCCACTCTGGCCATAAGAAGGAGAAGCAGCACGGGAAGGCTCCGGTCAAGAAGATGCAGCCCAAGAAGCAGCAGGCGAGCCGCAGCGGTGGCACAGAGGGCACCGCTGGATGTCCAATCGGCGTCGACATGTTTGACTTTGACTGCAACCTGACCCACGCGGACCTGAAGGACGACGTAGCGCTGCTAATCGAGACCGCTGCAAGCGTGAACGTGCGCGAAATGCTCGTTCCGGGCGCGACGCTCGAGGAGTCGCGCGCAGCCATTGCGCTCTGTGCCAAAATGTCCACGGTGCGTTGCTCCTTGTCTCCTCCTTCTCATCGTCGTCGCTAACCGTAGCACCGCGTGGACTCAACGCCAACAGCAACTGTTCCCGACTGCCGGAGTGCATCCTTACAATGCGCACACCGCGCCGACGCCTGAGGAGCTGGAGCAGCTGCGCGAGTTGCTGGTCCGCGACGACGTGCGCGCTGCCGGCGAGTGCGGGCTGGACTACTCGCCAGGCTTCCCGGGCGCGGAGACGCAGCGCGAGTGGTTCAAGGCGCAGCTGTCGCTCGCGTGCGCGCTGCGCAAGCCGCTCTTCCTCCACGAGCGCCTCGCGTTCGACGACTGCGTCGCCATGCTGGACGACGCGCAAGCCCGAGCGGACGGCTACCTGCCGCCCGCGGTGGTGCATTGCTTCACCGGGACGGAGCGCGAGCTGGACGCGTACATCGACCGAGGCTTCTACATCGGCGTCACGGGCTTCCTGTGCAAGCAGACGCACGGCGCCGAGCTGCGAGCGATGGTCAAGCGCGTGCCGCTCGACCGGCTTGTCGTGGAGACGGACGCGCCGTACATGGGCTTCCCGGGCTGCCGCGCGCTCGAGCGGGGCGACGCGCGCAAGAACAAGAAGCAGCAGTACCCGAACGTGCCGAGCGCGCTGCCCCGCGTGGTTGCGGCAGTGGCCGAGGCGCTCGGCATTGCGCCTCAGCGCGTCGCCGAAGTGACGCGGGCAAACGCCAGGCGCTTCCTCCGGCTGTAGATGTGATTGCGAGAGAATAGAGCTCTAGGTTTGAATAAGAGCGATGCTATTATCCATATGGAAGGAGGAGCTGCTCGAGATTGTTTGGGACTAAGACCCCCTGTCGCCGTCCATCTCGAGGTGCTCACTACGAATTCCCCAGCTACTTCGACATCTGCTGATGAGCTGTAGGGGATAAATGACTGCCGGTTTACTCACTGATAGATAAAGAAGGCCCACGTGTGCGTACATGCGCTCCCCGTGAAGGGAAGCGAAGGAAGGGAGGTCACTGCCGTCTCGGTCGATAGAGCACTAGTGCCCGTCCATGGCCGCGTTGTTGAACGAGATGATGCTGCGCATGGGCGCGACCGGGGGAATCTTCTGCTGAGCTTGCGGCTGCTGGGAAGGCTTGAGCGGGCTCGACTCTGGCGACGACAGGTGCAGCTCCTCGATGCTCTCGTTCTCGCTGTCGGTCGCCAGCATGGAGCTGCTGCAGCACGACATGAGGGACGAGGAGAGCGACGCGTCGCGGCGCTGCTGCTTGGTGCGCTCGTACACGGCGCGGAAGTCGGCGTCCTGCTCGACGAGGAGGGCGCTAATGCGCTCGGCGATGGTGGTCACGCCGTGCTCGTCGTTGCGCACCGTCAAGTCCCACTCGAAGCGGTCGTAGAAGGCGAGCGTCGTGTCCATCCAGTCCTGCTTGTGCTCGTTGTAGCGCATGCGCTCGGGCTCGCGCATGAGCCGCTCCTTGATGCGCTGCCACAGCAGCGAGCGCTCCACGCGCACGTGCACGTTGTGGAACTGCACGTTGGCGAAGCGCTGCACCTCGCGCATCTGCTCGCGGATCACGGGCTCGAGCAGCTCGCCGTGAGCCGAGTAGAGCACCGCGCTGAAGGGCGACCGGTCGGCGATGTAGACCTGGGGGCCGGTGGCGTCGCCGCTCGCGTCCTGCTGGCGCAGGCGGTCGGCGATGCGCAGCACGCGCTCAAACCACGAGCAGACCCAGCTCGTCTCCATGAGCAGCGACTGGGGGTGCAGCGCGTAGGAAGGCATGTCCAGGAAGGCCTCGTCCAGCACGCGGTAGCCCTGCGCCTCGAACTCCTCGCACAGCGCCGTCTTGCCGCAGCCGTGGCAGCCCTCGAGCGCCACGACCACGAGCTTGGACGAGCTCTGCGCGCGCGTCGAGCGGGTGGTCTTCATGCTGAAGCGGAGCGTGTAGGGAGCGGGTGGAGGGGCAATGCGGTAGGGAAGCGCGGAGGTACTCGGCGCCGAAGATTGTGATGTGGACCAGGGGGAGCGAGCGGGGCAATTCGCTCGGAGGCACGCGCTGTGCGCGCGCTTTTTCCGCTTCGTCCGTCTCTTTCCCGCTGTTTGCGGCGTGGAATTCAAATTGAGGAAAGTAGACGAGTAGGTTCCACGCACAGCCGGTTTGAATGATCATAGTGAACTCATGATGCGGAGCGATAGTTTGTTGCGAAATGCGAGCTTCAATTAAAAGGTGGGTGGCATAGCTTGTGATACTATTCGCTGATATGAGCAGAGTGAATGTCGTTTCCTTGGTCCCCCCTTGCCTTTGGCTGGCTCACTCGACTTGGCGCCAAAAGCTGGCAGTGAGAGAAAAAAACGGGGGAAATTAACAGGTTCCGCGAAGGTTGCTAGAACGTATATGTTTCGTGTGGTCGACATAAGTGTAGCCATCCGTAGCGATCAATCACTTCAACGTCTTCAAGTGCTAAAGAGCTGCTTGGGAGCAGCTCCTTCGTATCATTGTCAAGTCGTTTATATCCATGTCCTTGCTGCTGTGGTATAGTACCTACGCGAGCAGTCGGAAGGCGTCGATGCGTCCGTAGCCGTACTGGTTGTTGGGGAACTCGGAGTCGGGCGTGCCGCCGCACGTGAAGCCCGTCGACCTGGACAGCGAGGCCGTGAAGGCGCGCGCCTGCATGAGCTGCAGCACCGAGTCGAACGACAGCCCGGGCTTGGCGCTCAGCAGCAGCGCGATCACGCCCGTCACGTGCGGCGTCGCCATGCTCGTGCCTGACTTGAAGCACACGCCCGTGTCGCTCGTGTAGCTCGCCGAGAGGATGAGCGACCCGGGGGCCGAGATGTCGGGCTTGCGCAGGCCCTTGACCGTTGGCCCCTTGCTGCTGAAACTCGCGAGCCTGTCGTTCACGTCGGTCGCGCCCACGGAGATGACGTTGGGGTAGTCGCCGGGCGTCGTGATGGTGCCGCACGTCGTGCCCGTGTTGCCCGCGGCCATGACGGGGATGATGCCCGCGGCTCTCCATACGGCCACGACGCTCTCGAACGTGTCGAGGCCCTGACCGCCGCCCCAGCTGTTGTTGATCACGTGGGGGGCCTTGGAGCAGTCCCTGTTGGATCCGTCCGGCAGCGAGGGGCACAGCATGAACTGGAAGCACATGATGAGGTCCGAGGCGAGGCAGCCCGCGGCGCGGCAGCCCTTGCACATGAGCCACGAGACGCCGGGCGCGACGCCCATGCCGTTCGCGCCCGCGATGGTGCCGACCACGTGCGTGCCGTGCCCGTTCACGTCGTAGGGTGTGGCGCCGAGCGTCTCGGGGTCGAACCAGCCGTAGTTGCTGCCGCGGAAGCTGCCCGCGATGGCCTGGTGGGTGCTGCGCACGCCCGTGTCAATCACGCCCACGACCGTGCCCTTGCCCGTGTTGCCCGTGGCCCACACGATGGGCGCGTTCACGCGGTTGATCCCCCACTGCGCCGTGGTCGTCTTGGTCGTGTCGGCCTCCGTCGCCATGGTCGTCAGCACGGGCGACACCAACGGGAAGATCTGGTCGGCCGTGACGCTCTCGACGCCCGGGAGCCGCGCGAGCTGCTCGACCGTCTCGGGCGTCGCGCCCTGCACCAGCAGCTGGTTGGTCATCCACAGCCTGTCCACCCGCGCGTAGGCGTCGCCGCCGCCGGACCTCCGGAGAGCTTGCAGCACGTTCGCCTGCGACTGCTGCGCGTGCGCCTCGAGGCTGTCGCGCACCGCCGCCACGCGGCCCGTGCGCGAGTCGAACTTCTGCGAGCGCAACCCGCCGAGCGCCGCCGCCGTGCCCTCCTTCATGGTCACGATCACGTCCTGCCGCTTGACGTGCGCGCGCTGGGCCTTGGCGGCGCCTGCCGTCGAGGAGCGCACCGTGCTCGTGTCGACTCTGGCCGCGAGCGCGAGCGTCGAGCTGTCGCTTGGCGAGAGCATCGCCATGGCCACGAGCGCCGCCGAGAGGAAGAGCGAGTAGACGCGCGCCATGATGCGGGTGGGGGAAGCGCGGTACAGGAGAGGCGAGAGACGGCTTGGCTTGGATGCGCGAGAGGAAATGACGGGCTAAAGTGAGAGAAGAGGGAGAGCAATGTGCTTGCTGGACAAGGTCATGAGCATCTTGTGAGACACTGGCGGGTGGGTGTGACTGCGGCGGCGGCTACGTGGGCATGTGCTATTCCTGGAGACGAGAGTGGAAACGCGTGGCTCCGCTGGCTGCATCCCAGCGGCTCCTTTGCTCCGCTTTGCGGTCGCCATGGCAGCAAGGATGCGCTATTATAATACGCTGCGCTTGAAGCCTACAACGCCGCGTTACGTATCCTTGGACACATATTTGTGCTCTGCGAGTATGTGTCTGCGGGATCGAGCGAGGGCGTGGCATGCGCTTCCGTGAACGTTCACCGTGTCACGCGCTATTTCCGTCCAGGCGCTCGCAGTTCAACGCCGCGTACGCATCCTCTTGGCTGTGCCATGCCACCTGACCGGAACTCCATCGACCAACCAGCGTAGCTTAGTTTGGAGCTCCTTGAGGCGGCTTTCGAGGGCACTGGAGGCACGCATGGATGAGGGATGGGATGGGATGGCCCAAGGCAATGGAACGGGGACACGGGGGCGGAACGGAACTGGGCCGAGGTGTACTTCATGCTGCTATCCCCAAGATACTCTCGCCTCTAGCTGCAGGCAGTCGGCACGGCGCACGCGCGGCCGGCGCGCTTAGAAGCGGAGCTTCTTGAAGAAGAAGCTGACACCGGCCGCCTTCTTCTCCGACTTGGACGCGGCCTGGTTCAGGTAGCGCTCCTCGAAGACCTTCTTGATGGTCTTGCGCGACTCGACGCGCGACTCGGGGGCGGCGAACACCTCGTCGTCGAGCACCTTCTTCAGGTCGATGTCCGCGACGTAGCGCGTGGGCATGATGTGGTTGTAGTTGACGTACTTGATGAACGGCTTAATCTTCGAGCGCTTCTTGAGCTTGTTCTTGCCCATGGCGCGCGTCACCTTGCGCGGGTAGCGGTCAATGCCCGCGACTGATGAGCCAGTCCGCAACACGACACGAGCACAGAAGGTAAGCCTACAACAACAGCGCGCGCAATGAAGGATATGGACGGAACATACCGATGGCGTGGCCGAACTTGCGGTCACCACGGCCCTCGTCGTACGTCTTGACGACGATGGCCTTGCGGCCAGCGAAGCGGCCGTTCAGCAAGACAACGACCTTTCCGTTCTTGACACTGAAGACAAACAAGCCACACAAGTCACGTCAGCGCGTCGGCCCTGGGGGTTCGTTCTGTTCTCCCTCCGCCGCGAGCCGCCACAGCCGCCAGTCCGTCCGTCCGTCTGTCAATCCCCGGCGCTGTTCGCCACCGCCGCAAGGGCCAGAAGTTCGCGCTGTTCCGCCCGCGCTCAGCGCCCTCCGCCCCTTTGAAAAGACTATCGCCGAGCGCATCCGACGCGTCGATCCTCGCTCCTTTCTGTCCCCTGTCCGCGCCGCTCCCACGGCGGTGGCGGCTGCAAGGCGGCGCCCCAAAGGCGGCGGGCGACTCGACAGACAGACGGCGCGCGTGCTGGCGGCTCGCGACGCGCCCATTCGCGCGCAGAAGCGCCCACGTACATGCCCATGATGCTGATTCTTGGGAGTTTTGGTGCAGTTCCGTACTGTGCGCTCCCCAATCCGCGCCGCGCCCGCCGCCAAAGCGCGTGCCAGAGCCAACCAAAGCGACTGGCCGGTTCCGGGTGATCGGAGCGGCCATCCCGGTTCACCACGGTTCACTCGAACCGCCGTTGACGCAGCGAACCGTAAGCTAAAGTTTTTAGTGACATGGCATTATAGTGATAATTGGATGCCATTACAAACGTGACTTGGTGTTTGTATTGACTCGAGATTGCAATCGTCTGGCGGTTTTCTGGATTTTGTATTTTGTGTGCGGCACACAGTGTGCAACGTACCGTAATGCCAACTCAACCCAACATCAAGGGATCCAATGTGGCGCTTTGCATGAGAGTCAATGGGTCTGTCTGGTACAGTATTGGAAAGCTTATCCTTCTTTCCAAGTAAGGTACCATTGACTCATGGTCCATGCATTACCATATATGGGTCAGTGAGTATGTTGGTTCAGCTACCAGGTCCATAGGACACACACGACCAGACAGAGCGCATCGGCAACCGTGCCAACATTTCTCACAAATCTTGTTTCCAAATGGCGGTGGTAATAACGTGCATGCAGCACGTCGCGAGCGAGTGCATAGGGAAATCCCACAACTAAAAAAATACGCTCGGTCCAACGTAAGCTGGTCAACGCCAAGGGCTGGGCCGCCCTACTTGGCCTCAGGCATAATGTAGTGCGTGCCGACCGACGTGGGGCTGTTGAGCGCGGCCATCGCGATCTCCTTGGCGGCGCGCACGGCGTTGCGCAGCCCGGCCGAGCGGCGCGAGACGCGGCACTCGCGGTGGAGCTTGTCGGCCTTCATCTCCAGCAGCGTCAGCTTCTCCACGGCGTTGGCCATGCCCGAGCGCGTGCGCAGCGGGCCCACCGAGTCCCACATGATGCGCTGCGTCGCGATCAGCACCTCCTCGACCTCGTTGGGCAGCGGGTCGCGGCCGCCGGTCAGGTTCGCGAACGGGTCGACGTCCGACGACGCGTCACTGTCGGCGAGCAGGCCCTTGGCGCGCGAGGCGAGGAAGTGGTCGGCGGCGCTGCAACCCCACACGAGTCCTTCGAGCAGCGACGTCGACGCCAAGCGGTTGGCGCCGTGCAGCCCCGTGCAGCTGACCTCGCCGGCCGCGTACAGCCGCGGGATGGTCGTGCGCCCGTCGAGGTCGACTTGGACGCCGCCGCAGTGGTAGTGGGCAGCAGGCACGACCGGCATCGGCTGCTTGGTCATGTCAATGCCGCGCGCGAGGCAGTGCTGGTAAATGGTAGGGAAGCGCTGCTTGGTCCACTCGGCGTCCTCGTGCGTAATGTCCAGGTACATGCACGGCTCGCCCTGCTTGTCCATCTCGGCGAGGATCGTGCGGGCCACGACATCGCGCGGGGCCAGCTCGCCGTCCGGGTGGTAGTCCTTGGCAAAGGCGCGGCCGCGCTTGTCGCGGAGAATGGCGCCCTCGCCGCGCAGCGCCTCCGTGAGCAGGAAGCGGCGCTCGTCCGGGATGAACAGCGTCGTCGGGTGGAACTGGACGAACTGCATATTCTTGAGCTTGGCGCCGGCGCGAGCCGCCAGGGCGATGCCCTCGCCGCGAGCACCCTCCGGGTTGGACGTGTTCTTGTACACGTCGCCGACTCCCCCCGTGGCGAGCAGCGTGAACGGAGCGCGGAAGTGCTCGACCTTGCCCTTGAGCGAGACCGTCAAGACGCCGACGCACTCGCCGGCCGCGTTCTTGACCAGCTCGAACGCGCTGCGGCCAGTGATGAGCTCAATGTTGCCGTGCTCGCGCACGGCCTGCACCATGCTCGTCGAGATGGCCTGGCCGGTGTGGTCGGCCTTGTACAGGATGCGCGCGCGGTTGTGCGAGGCCTCGAGCGTCAGCGCCAGCTCGCCGTCCGAGCCGCGCGTGAACGGCACCTTGGCGACGTCCAGGAGGAGCTCCTCGACCCGTCCCGGGCCCTCGACCGCGAGCTTCTGGACGGCGACGTCGTCACACACGCCCGCACCCGCGCGGTGCACGTCGGACGCGAGCAGCTGCGGCGAGTCGTCCTCGCTCTTGTAGATGATGCCGCCCTGCGCGTAGTAGGTCGCGCAGTTGTTGGGATTCTCGGCCGCCGCAATCATGGTGACCTTGACGCCCTGGTTGGCCAAGCGCAGCGCCGCCGCGTTGCCAGCGACGCCGCAGCCAACGATGAGCGCCGAGCACTCGACCGTGTCGTACGTGTCGGCCTGGGCCGACACCGACGACATGCGGCGGAGCGTACCGACGCTCAGCTTGCGGCGCGGCACCAGCGCGTTGTCGCCACATTCCGGCACGACCGAGCCGAACGCCGGCGCGTGTGCGACCCGAGCCAGCTCCAGCTGAGTCATGGCGTTCGAACTGAGGCAAAGGGAGAGAGAGAGGACGGGACTTGTGAAGTGCTGGCTGGTCCTCGGCCTAGCTTGGTCGTCGGTAGACAGTAGGTACTGTAGTCTGGGCGGTGCGGCGTCTAGTCGGTCGCGGTATACACGGGGTACTTCTTGTTGAAAGTCCACGTGCTCTTCACGGACATATAAGCGGTCCGAGAGGGGGCAACTTGGACGCTGGGGGGGCCACGCAGGAGGACGCTTGGGCTTCGCGGTCTGATCTGGAGGACGCTTGGAGCTTGGGAGGTGGGCGGCAAAACGCGCAATGAACTGATCGCGTTACCCGACGAATGCGCGCGGCGGCGGCTGGAAAGACGGAGCAAGGGTCACTTGGTTTTTGTATACTTTTATAGTGAATTTAAGTGAGTTGGTTGCCATTTGTTGCTGGATGAGGGGGGGAGAGAAAGGAAGGGAAAGGGGAGCGCCTGACATTTCGGGTGTTTGGTCGCGAAACTGTCGTCATCGCGTACTAAAATGTAGACTACTGGTGCACCTATTAAATTCATATGACCCGTGAGACTACATACTTCAGAAAGAGATCATCCTGTTTTAGTTACTGCTGACCTGAATCCGATTCGATATATACCTGTATAAATACAAATCTGCCGCTTGGATGAGTGTGCTGCTTTTCTGTGACGGAGTCAGTGCATTGAATGCACATTTGCTATTTTTACGAGCAGATTGCCTTGGATTGGTGCGTAAAAATCTCTCTTCCGCGAGCCAGTTGTTGCTGTCGCAAAGGCGACGAATCGCCTGGAACTTTTCAAAGCTGGCGAAACTATAGTTGAGGAAGTTCCAGGTGAAAGTGCAGAAGGGTAAGCCCGTCGCCATGCAAGAATTGGCGTGCAGTATTTGGGTGAACGCCGAAGCGTTGAACAAAGTGAGTGCGGGATCGCAATGCACGTGTCCCTAGAAGATCCAGGTGGGGGGTTGTGGACACTGGGTTCTCAAAACCTGCAAGTCATCAAGTTGTAGTTGCATGGAGCATAATATGGGGGCCCCCATAATATGCTTCGCGCAAGTTGCTCATACGGTACTGCGTACCGTATGCTATCGCGGTCGAGGCGGTGGTTGCAATCGGACAACAGTTTAGTTGGGTCCAACCTCAACCAAATGCCAAATTTCGTCGATATTTTGCTATTGCTTTTTTACCGGCTAGACATACTTCTATTCAGTATAGGGAGAGAAGCCGCCAAGCGATTTTAAATCAACCTCGACCAATAATCTCTATTTGCACACAAATGTGGGAGCCAGCAAAATAATTCAGGAATGAATAAATAAATTGTTTCCTGTAAGTTTTTGGGAATCGAACAAATAGTTACGACTTCAAGAAACAGTGTAATCTGACATGTGTGTTCTCCAAGAAGCAAATTATACAAAAATCAAGATAAGTTTTGTTTTTGAAAAGCAGACAAAAAACTCGCTTGCATCTCATGTTTGATGATCTCCATTGGTCTCAATTGGTTTCAAGTGATAGTTTTTTTTTCCTAGTTAAAGAATCGCGTCAACTTTAGACTCCAACCATTGACATACGACTCAGAACTGAAGTACAGGTTGCATCTATAAACTTATACAGGATTACAATACACATAAATTATTGTTTTTAAATATATATTGGTTAGTTTTGATCACTCCCTTATGATTGGCTTTAATTTCAGCCAGTAAGTCACGACAAAGCCACGAAAAGGCACGCCGCGCAGATCCAAATCCTACAGGTTGCATGATGCCCCGCCGCCACTCCCTGATGCGCGCTCTCGCCGCCGGCGGCTCGCTGTCGCTGTCGCTGCTGCTGCTGCTGCTGCTTCCGCTCGTGGATGCCGCGTCCGAGACCGCGACGGAGGTGGTGGTGCCGCTGGACATTGACGAGACGTCCATCGCCGCGGGCATCGAGCACTCGTGCGCCATCCACACGGACTCGTACAACGACGTCGGCGGCCGCGTGTTGTGCTGGGGCAGCGACTACGGCGGCCAGAGCTCGCCGCCCTCGGTGCGTGCGCTGCTGACGCACCAGTCATGCCGTGCTACCTATCCTACCGCATCAGCGCGCCCGTGCTAATGCCAGCATCCAACTCGACGCCAGGGCGAGTTCATCCAGGTGAGCAGCGGCCGGCTGCACTCGTGCGGCGTGCGGATCGACGAGACGCTCGAGTGCTGGGGCGTCGGCGCGCCCGTCAAGAAGCCCGCGGGGCTCTTTGAACAGGTCAGCAGCGGCGACTTCCACTCGTGCGCGGTCCTCAAGGACAAGAGCATCCAGTGCTGGGGTACGGCACGGGTACCCTTGGTATCGTATCGTAGCTACTCTGGTGATTGCAGCAGGAGAGGCTAACGTCGTATGGCTCGGGAACCCTTCCAGGCGCGTCGGCGGGCGGCGTCACCGACCCGCCGAGCGGCCAGTTTGTGCAGGTGAGCTGCGGCAAGAGCTTCTCGTGTGCCATCGCGGTCGACGGCGCCGTCTCATGCTGGGGCGAAAACGGACAGGTTGCTAGAGAGAGACGTTGGGCATCTTAGCTGCCGCGCCAGTATTCACTCTTTGTGCCCTCCCTTGAGCAGGGACAGCTGAACGTGGACCCAGGCCTGCAGTTCCGGCAGATCTCGGCGTCGCCAGGAGACTTTGCCTGCGGAGTGACCGTCGACAACACCCTCACGTGCTGGGGCGACAACCGCCGCGGCCAATCCGAGCCGCCGACCACCGACAAGTTCGTCCTCGTGAGCACCAGTCGGCTCGCGGCATGCGCTCTCAAGGTGCGCCAGTTCTCTGTCACTGCTGGTGTCGTGTCGTGTATGGGCTGGGCTGGGCTGGGTGCGCCCTACTGTCGTAGTACTCAACCTCGGGCTGGCAATGCAGACGGACAAGACGGCCGTGTGCTGGGGCATGCGCTCGGGCGTGACGGCAGCGCCGACCAACGTGCAGTTCGACGAGCTCACGCTCGGGTGGAACCACGGCTGCGGCATCCGCTTCGAGGACGGACGCGTCCAGTGTTGGGGCGACCGCGCGGGCGACCGCCTCTCGGTGCCTGCGGACCTCGCCTAAGGCGCTCGAGGCTCAGGCGGTTGGCCGCCTAAGGTACTGTTTAGTGGCCGGGTAGTGCTGGTCGCGGCCAGTCAATAGAGCTGGTAGGCCTCATCTCGGAACGGCTCGCCGCGGTCGGCGACCAGTACGCGTCGGTCGCGTTGCTTGGCTTGGAGACCCCACGGCTTGCCGTTGTGTTCGTCCTCATCTCCGTCGTCGCCGTACAAGAGCATCGCTGGCTTCTTGAGCGGTTTCAATAGCCGACCGACGCGGACTCGAGGCACCACGTCGAGCGCGCGACTGCCTCCGCCCACCACGGCCTGCTTCCCGATCAGCTGCTCGATCGTTTCAAGGCGGAGCGATGCCCACTGCCGAGGACGACCTGCGGCCTCTTCGTCGTCGCCCTCTCCGTCTCCGTCGCCCAAGTCGCCAAGATCGATCCCCGCACACTGTCGCCGAGGGAAGGCGTCGACCGCGGACGGCATCTTGATGCTCTGAAGGCGCCGCTGCGTGTGCTTCTTGGCCTTGGCGCTGACGACGGCGCTGGACGTCGACCTGGTCAGCTTGGCCTTGGCCCCAGGCCTGGCCAAGCTCGCGTTCAAGGCTGCAGAAGCCGTCGGCAGGGCCCCCGTCGTGGCTGGACGCTCGTGCAAGATGAGCAGCGACGAGTTGACCATGTACTCGGCCGGTCTGGCCGTTTGGAGCGTCGACCACGTCACCGCCGCGTCCGTCACCGCCGGCGTCGACGCGCTGTGTCGAAGCGCGTGCTTGTGCTTGTCCGGAGACGCTGGGTGGGCAGCGGCAGTCGCCGTCGACGTCGCAGCAACAACTGCGGCGGCTGATGCCTTGTGAGGCGTCCTCCGGTCCGTTGTCGCCCGACCCCCGTTGCTGCCAGTGCCGGCCACGGCACTGTCGTCGCTGGACTCCCCTCTCCGCCAGAGACTCCCGCCATAGACCGCGCCTTCCCCCCGTATAGGCAGCATGAGAGCAAGCACGAGCGCGCGCTCGGCCTCCCGCGCCAGCTGCTCGACGTCGCTGCGCGTCTCGAGCGAGATCTGCCGCCAGATGGACCGGAACTTGCCGATCGGCAGCGTCAGCGCGATGGACTTGAACTTGGCGGCCATCAGCGAGTACGGCGGCGGCGCGTTGCGCTCGACCGGGTAGACCAGGAGCGCCGCCCCGGGCTTGAACATGCGCTCGGCGACGACGGCGCGCTCCGTCTTGCGACGCGCCGGCACGAGCGCCGACGGAGCGGCGGCCATGTTGCTACAGGCAGGCGCGTCTGCGAGTCTCCGCGCGAGGAAGCCGCCGCAGAGCACGAACACGAGCTCGTGCGCGTGCTCGCCTTGCGCGAGCAGCTCGTCGCCGGCCGCGAAGAACTTGAGCGTGAAGAGCTCGAAGAGGTTCTTCCACGGGATCTCGCGCGCCAGGGCGGCCAGGAGCGGGTTCTTGCCCAGCACGTCGTGCTGCACCTGGAAGCTCTTGAAGCGCGCGTTGGCGACCGTCGCGAGCAGGTTGGACGCCGAGAACGGGCGCTCCGTCGCCGCAGACCCCGAGCCTGGGCGTGCAGACGGAGGGCGGGAAGAGCTGGCGGCGGGTGGCATGGATGCTGAAGACGTGGACGAGCGAGACGCATGTGAAGCGCCGCGGCCCGTCGACGTGGACGCCCGAGGGCCCGAGGACTCGCGCCGAGCCATTGCTGGACTAGCTCCTCCGGTTCATTACCCGATACTGCTGGTGCTCAAGCTGTGGTGACGGCGGATGGCTGGAATAGCAGTCGGTCGACTGCACAGAGCGTTAAAATTAGCCACCGGTGAGTCCCACGCGGCCGATATCCACCCGCCACGTATGTCCTGTGAAGAGCCGTACTGCACCAGCAGGAGCTTGGATACGGCGAGACTTGTTACCGGCTACGACTCCACTTCAGTAGCTAGCTGCTCGAGCGAGGCGGCGCGTATGCCTCCGTGCCGCCGCTCTGCGTGTGGAAGATCTGCTCGAGGCGGATCTCCACGACGCTCTCGAGCCGCGCGAGGCGCTGGACGAGCGCGCCGGCTGCTCCTTTGACGGACACCGAGTTGTTGATCCAGAGGAACTGCGCGCGCTCGAACTCGCCCGCGTGCTGCGCCAGCAGCGCCTGGACGGCTTCTTGCGCCGCGTCCGCGAACTGCTGCAGCGCGTCGGCCACGCACGTCGCTCTTTGCGCGCGGCCGCCGCCCGCGGACTCGGCGCAGGCACGGTCCAGGGCCTGCTGCGGCGACTCGAGCCGCACCATGACGTCGGCGCGCAAGGAGCCGGACGCGTCGGCCGCGATCGCCGCGCGCAGGTCGGCCGCGATCTTTTCGGCGCTGGAGGGGAGCGAGGAGGAGGAGGCCATGGAGAGAGGGGGCGCGGCGCAGCAGCCGCAGGCGGAGAGCAGGGCGAGGAGCGCGCAGACGGACAGGAAGACGCAGAGCCGCAAGCGCATGGAGCGGCAGCGCGAGCCGAGCGAGGGCGGAACGCTCGCGAGAGGTCGAGTTGTTGTGTGCGAGCTGACCTTTACGGGGCTGTGGGATCAGGAGTGATGGTATATTGACCATCACTCTAGTAAGGATCTGATTACGATGGCTCATCAAACTTGGGAGAGGATGAAGCTGAAGTTGCTGTTGCCGCCCGATGATACCGGTGCATACATGCGCTCCATTCTGGCAAGACTCGAAGCGAAGCCTCTACAGATGAACAAAGCGTGGCTTACTGAGACTGAGTATAGGTCAGCAGTGAGAACGTGGAGCGATGCAGGAGATCCGTCTGTATTGTACGGTTCCGCCTTGCAAGTGCCAATGCGAAGCGTTTGAGACGTGAATCGGCACTGGTGCCTCCGTGGCTGTTGGACTCTCCCTTGTGACCTCTGGAGCTGGCGAGCTACTTGGTCCATCGACATGCTGATCTACTGTGTAGTAATTGCATGGTTTGTATGGAAAAGCACCGACGTCGGACAGCTATGCGCTCATTGCGCCATCCACCGAATCAAATGTTACTGCAATGCCAGGCGCCACCTTCGAAATTCGACTGTGATTCTCCAAAGTTCCACTGTACCAAGGTTCAACCACCTGCCCACCTTGCAGTTTATGCTTCTTTACAAAAAATTAAATAACAGTACATTTTTTTCAAATGATATTTACACTTACAATAAGCATTTTAAACACTAAAGTATACATTAGATTTGATAAATATGAACTATAAAAGGTTTACACAAGGCCGTGGTGCATTTTTCTGAACTTTGCCAAGCGACAGGCGACTCGCTTGAAGTTGCACGACACTTGGAATTTCTATACTCGCCGAAATGCCACGACGGATGCATCACCCGCGGCCTTGACACCGCCCTCTACACTTGGAAATTCTATGCCTGGGGCATAACAATTAACACCCACCAATACAAACTCTACTGCACACATGCCATCATATCATTCCCACGCGCCAGGCGCTTCTTCAGTCAACCGAAGCGGCTCCGCAACGCATCCGGCCCGGTCCTCACGGCGCCCGCGATCCATCCGCCTCGGCGTCTTGTCGCTAATAATACCAGCCCCCCCCCAGCCACTGCCCACGCGTGGGCCCACTCCGTGCGCGTCTTGGCCCGCTATTTGCGTCATTGGGCGGGCGGAAACTGAGTTCTCCGCGTTTTGTCTGGGCGCGTGCATCCGCCCCTACTCCTTCTATATATAGCGCCCGCGCCAGCTTGGAAGCGCGCTCGCTGGTCGATCATTCCCAGGCCCCAGCGCCCGTCATTTCCAGCCCGAGGGTCCACTGACGGGAGGGAGGGCGGCCGCCGCGGCGCACAAGCCGCAAGCATGGACGAGCTGCACGACGCGATCCAGGACGCGCAGTACATTGGCGCGGTCACGAACGCGCACCGCGGGCCGAGCGCCGCCTTCTACAGCCCGACGCAGTCGGAGCTCGCGCAGTTCGCCGACAAGCAGGAGCGCGCGCTGGGCGCCGGCTGGCTCGGGCTCGAGAGCCTGCTCGACCTGCCGCTCGGCTTCTACTTCTTCCGCCGCTTCTGCGAGGCCGAGCAGCACGGGCTGCACAAGCTCGACTTCCTCGTCGAGGTGACCAAGTTCCGCGCGGCGGCGGCCCCCGAGGCGCGCGCGGCGCTCGCGCGAGTCATCTTCGACCGCTTCTGCTGCGACAATGCCAAGGCGCCGGCCGCGGATGCCACGGCCTGCTCTCCGGCCGGCGGCGACGCGGCCAGCACGCCGCCATTGCCCAACCACCCGCTGTCGCCCCACTCGCCCGCCGTCACGGCCAGCACGTCCTCTCCGGCGGACGACAAGTACTCGAGCCGGAGCGGCGGCGGGCCGGGCTCGCCCTCGCGCTCCTTCTCCCTCGGCAACCTCGACGACCTGAACGTGGCGGCCGTCACGACGCGCGGCATCGTCTTCTGGCGCAAAGACCCCGACCGACTGTGCGTGGCCGACGCCGCCGACTTGTACCGCGCCTCGGCGTCCGAGGCGAGCCCGATCGGCGTCGCGGGCGAGGTCGTCCGGCGCATCGCCGGCGTGCTCAAGCGCAAGCCGCCGGTCGGCCACGGCTCCGTGGCTCGCTCCGGCTCGGGCAGCCCCACGCGCGAGTCCAACAGCGGCTCGCTCGACAGCATTGGCAGCGGCGGGCGGTCCAACTCGTTCAGCGAGAGCAAGCTGTGCCCCGTGACGCTCTTCGACGAGCTCGAGGCGTGCGTGCTGTGCAGCCTCGAGCAGCTGCACCTGCAGGACTTCCGCAGCTCCATCTTCCACAAGCGGCTCGTCGTGTTCCTCTTCCTGCAGACGCGGCGCGTGAGCGAGGACGACTTCACGGTGCTGCGCATCCTCGGGCGCGGCGGCTTCGGCATGGTCAACGGCTGCATCAAGCGCACGTCGGCGTCGCTGTACGCCATGAAGGTCATGAACAAGAAGATGATCAAGAAGAAGCACGCCGAGAAGCTCTGCCTGGCCGAGCGCAAGATCCTCGCCATGATCTCCTCGCCCTTCGTCGTGTGCCTTAAGTACGCCTTCCAGTCGCCCGAGGAGCTCTTCCTCGTGCTCGACCTGCGGACGGGTGGCGACCTGTCCTTCCACCTCAACCGCTCGCGCTTCACCGAGCACCAGGTGCGCTTCTGGGCCGCGCAGATCCTGCTCGGGCTGCAGCACCTGCACGAGAAGAACATTGCCTACCGCGACCTCAAGCCCGAGAACATTTTGCTGGACGAGAAGGGCAACTGCTGCATCTCGGACCTCGGCCTCGCGGTCGAGGTGACCCCGACGCTGGCCGGCCGCTGCGGCACGCGCGGCTACTGGGCGCCCGAGATGCTGCTGCGCGACGAGAACGGCCAGCGCATGGTGTACACGCAGGCGGTCGACTGGTGGAGCTATGGCTGCCTCGTGTACGAGCTGCTGTACGGCAAGTGCCCGTTCCGCACGTCCAAGGCCAAGGCGCTGCACGAGGACAAGCAGCAGGCGTACGACAAGGCCACACTCGAGCTCACGCCGTCGTACGACCCCAAGTACTTTTCGCCCGAGGCCGCCGAGCTCATCCAGCGTGCGTTGCCTCTCGTTTCGACATGCCTGTCTGTCGATGGAGTGAGGCGTCGGACACTGACAGACATGTGTGTGTGTGGATGGATCTATGGATCTATGGATCGATGGATCGATGAACAGAGCTGCTGATCCGGGACCCGAGCAAGCGGCTAGGCGCGAACGGCGCCGAGGAGATCAAGCGCATGAAGTTCTTCGAGTCGGTCGACTGGGACGAGATGGAGCTGCTGCAGGTCACGCCACCGTTCGTGCCGGACAACGAGATCAACGCCGCGTCGCAGGCGGACATTGGGCTGTTCGACATCTCGGTGGTCAAGGGCGTCAAGCTGTCGGAGAACGAGCAGCTCGCGTACAGCGACTGGGAGTACGTGTGCCCCGACACGTTCCAGCGCGAGGCCATCGAGTACCTCGTCTGGGAGGTCAAGCACGGCCCGTGCACCGTCGGTCCGAGCTCGAACGCGTGCTGCGCCATCCTGTAGAAGGAGGTCGGTCGGTCACGTTGAAGTGGTGTCGCGACCCCAGGATTTATGAACAGACCGGTATTTTATTATGCTCTTGACTGTAATTATTACAAACGCGGTTTGTTATAAGAAGCAGTACAATTTCGGTCTACTATTGTTTTGTGTCCTCTATCCTTGAAGTGAAACCACGAAAGTACCCTTGCTACCCTCAATACAGAACTATTGCATATGATTGGCTAATATTCACAAGTACTGTACACGTCATCTCACAAGTTGAACCTGGCGTGACCAGCTAAACAACCTCTAATAAACAGTACATATCTTCATATGATTTACTAAAGAGTTCCAATTATGACTGTAACGGAGTTTCCATAACCTGTATAATCACATATGTTTACCCAAAACATCATCTATTTATATGTGTATCCCTGCGTCTCTAATCCCCAATCTTGCGTTTTGGTTTGACATGACCAAGGACGCGGTCAGAGCGCACTACGATCACCACTCGGCAAAACGCGCTCGCCCGCCTCCGGACCCCACATCACTCCAGCAGCTCTCCCCTTCCGTCCGCCTCCTCGCCACCATGATGTTCCCCAAGACTCTGCAGCGCGCGTCCGCCGCGTTCAAGCACAGCAGGTACAGTAGCGTCCACCGTCTCCTCATGAACGCCGAGTGCACTCGCGAGCTCACGACGGCGCGGCCATCCATCCGCTCGACAGCGCTGTTCAGACGCAAGCGGCGCGCGCGTTCGGCTTCCTCTCGTCGCTGCCGGAGGAGCACGCGATGCTGCGCGACATGTGCCGGCAGTACGCGGCCAAGAACCTGGCGCCGATCGCGGGCGAGCTCGACCGGGAGCACAAGTTCCCGGCCCAGCAGGTGAAGGAGATCGGCGAGATGGGGCTCATGGGCGTCGCCATCGACGAGCAGTACGGCGGCGCCGGGCTCGACTACCTCGCGTACGCCATCGCCATGGAGGAGGTCTCGCGCGGCTGCGCGTCCACGGGCGTCATCATGTCGGTCAACAATGTACGGCGCCTCCCCACCCCACACGTGGATGGACCAGATTTGTGCAACCCTCTGACTCGTGTGCGTGTTGCCTTAGTCGCTCTACTGCGCGCCTGTGGACAAGTTTGGCTCCCCCGAGCAAAAGGTGCGTTCCAACGGACCAAATCCCGCGTTTTGTGTCGGCCCATACTCGTAAAAGCGTCATGTGGAGACCATTTTGTGACACACTCGTTCCACCCGACACACCCGGGGTCGGACCCTGTAGGAGCTCCACCTGACGCCGTTCGCGAGCGGCCAGAAGCTGGGCTGCTTCGGGCTCAGCGAGCCGGGCAATGGCAGCGACGCTGGCGCGGCGTCGACGATGGCGCGCGCCACTGGCAGCGGCTACGTGCTGAACGGCACCAAGGCGTGGATCACGAACGCGCACGAGGCGGACCAGGCCGTCGTGTTCGCGACGACCGACAAGTCGCTCAAGCACAAGGGCATCAGCGCGTTCCTCGTGCCGACCAACACGCCCGGCTTCTCGCTCGGCAAGAAGGAGGACAAGCTCGGCATCCGCGCGTCGTCCACGGCCAACCTCATCTTTGAGGACTGCGAGATCCCCAAGGAGAACCTGCTCGGCAAGGAGGGCGACGGGTTCAAGATCGCCATGATCACGCTGGACGCCGGCCGCATCGGCATCGCCTCGCAGGCGCTGGGCATCGCGCAGGCCGCCTACGACTGCGCCATTGCGTACGCGCAGACGCGCAAGACGTTCGGCGTGCCGATCGCCAAGAACCCCGTCATCCAGACCAAGCTGTCGACCATGGCGACCGAGATCGAGGCCGCGCGGCTGCTGACGTGGAAGGCCGCGGCCGAGAAGGACGCCGGCCGGCCGTACACCAAGCTGGCGGCCATGGCCAAGCTCAAGGCGTCCGAGGCCGCCACCATGTGCGCGCACCAATCGATCCAGGTGCTCGGCGGCATGGGCTACGTGTCGGACATGCCGGCCGAGCGCCACTACCGCGACGCGCGCATCACGGAGATCTACGAGGGCACGTCCGAGATCCAGCACCTCGTCATCGCCGGCGCGCTCAACAAGGAGTTCGCCGAGACCAACTGAGCGCGTCCGAGGCGTGCCGCTATCGGATAGCGTCCAGGCTCGAGGTGAATGATTGACAACTGGCTTGGCAGCCAAATATTTTGTCATGATGGACACTCGAGGCTCTTTTTAGCACGAGGTGTTGGAGCTGCTTGTTTGGTGCGAGCGAGCGAGCTAATTATACGATCGCGGCGAGAAAAAGGTGGGGCCTTTTCTGTAGCGGAAGCAAGCACTGGCGACACGTTGCTCAGCGGATGACGAAGAGAGCATCATGGAGCTCGGGAGGCTCGCGTTCGCCTTGAGCTGGCTCTGCATCCTGGCCGTGCACACCGCCGTGGCCGCCTTCTACGGGCTCGTCGCCGTCTTTTACTGGCGCCTCGAGAGCAGCTACTTGAGCTTCTTCCTCGCGTTCTATGCCATCGGTCTGTCCTCGCAGCACTACGAGGCCGTCGCCATCGTGCACGCGCTATGCGGCGTGCCCCACGCCATCTGCGTACTCGCCATGGTCTGCGGGTCGTTAGTCCAGCGGCGACTCGCCTTCAGCTTCCGGAACAGAAACGCGCCCAAGAGGAGGCGGTCGACCATGGCGTCGATGCGCGCTCGTCCTGCGGAAGCGCGCGGTCGGTTCGCAGATACGTACGCCGGGAAGATGGCGTCGGTACTGTCGACCTCGCTGGAGCGCACGTTCGGCACGACGGGCTTCTTGGGCATCGGCGGGAGCCACTACGGCGCCATCCTGGTCTGCCGCGAGCTGCTCGAGACGGCGCTGCAGACCGCGCAGGCGTACCGGATGAGCCGGCTGCTCCCGAGAGCGTCGCTCAACCACATGTTCGTGGGGCTCCTCGTGTCCAACTGCTGGTCCATAGCGCTCGTGCGCGTCATGTTCGCCGAGAGCTTGGCCGTCGAGTGGTTCCTGAGTCTCCTGCTCGACTGCGTGCTCGACCTCTTCTCGTCGGCCGGGGTCATGCTGACGATCGCGCTGCACTATCTCGACGACTACGACTGGGCCATCGGAGGCTTCTGGAACGACCTGTGGACCGACGACGCGTGGTTCGCTCGAGCCAACAACGAGCTCCAGCTCGTGCTCGTCACGTCTTGGCTCGACTTGGCGATGCGCGTCCTGCTCACCATGGGCGCCGTCATCTCGCTCTCCGACATGAAGGCTCTGCTGCGGCTCGAGCTCCACTCCAACCGCGTCAGCAGCACTGCGAGCGCGCGCACTCTGAGCTGTCATCGAGCCGTCGGTGACGCGTCGGTCGCTCCCAGTGTCAGTGCTGCCCCTTTGGCGGTGCCGCAGACCCCGAAATCGCCCGCTATGCGGCCCTTGAACGCTGTAGGGCCTCGAGTCGAAGATATTGTCACCGTTCAGAGCTCGAAGCGAAGCCACCGCCGGCGTTTCCAGCTCCTCCTGTCCATGCTCTTTGGCGCGTGGGGGCTCATCTTGCTGGCGCTGCACCTCCACGCGGGCTCCATCCCCTCCATCTCGCAGTGCCTGCTGCAAGTCCGCCCGTGGGGAGCACGCATCCCGTACTGCTACCTCGTGACGCTGAACTGCCATCGCCTCGCGATTTCAGGCGCCGCGTCCGAGATCGAGCCGCTGTGGACGCAGTTTGGCCGCGCCACCGTCGAGCGCATCCTCGTGCGGCACTGCCCAGGGCTCGAGATGCCAGCGATGCTTCGGGAGTTCGGGTCGCTCAACACGCTCAAAGTGTACAACTCGACCATCACTGCGTGGGGCGCCGACGCAGCGATCACAGCGAGGAGCCACCCGCGGTTCGCGCTCGTCTACCTCGTGCGCGTGGAGCTCCCAGACGGCCGAGTACCCGCAGGCCTACTGTCTCCGAACATGCCCTCGACGCTAGTGGAGATCACAATCTGCGCGTCCAACCTTGGCCAACTGCCGGACGACTTGGATACCAAGTGGCCCACGGGACTCGTCTTGAACATTGAGCTCGGAGAGCTCCCGTCCATCCCCGCGTGCGTCCTCCGGCTGCGCCCCAAGAGCCTGTCGGTGTATGGGAACCCGATCGAGACGTTGCCGAGCGAATTGTTCCAAGTCGAGGGCATGGTCGGCCTGGACGTCGGCGCGACCAAGGTCAATTCGCTGCCTGAGGCTGTCCACGCGCTCTCAAGCACCTTGCAGTACGTGATCGTGTCGCATACGGCCATAGCCAGCTTCTCGGAGTGGATTGACGAGATGATTCACCGACAAGCGGCAACCGGGACGCGACTCGTCTTCGCCTTCGGCACGCCGTACTGTACGTCGTTCGAGCGCATCGCGAACGGCTCCGCGACTGAGTTCCCGGCGCAATCTCGCGAGCTGAGCTCGTCGGCGCCGTCGTTACTGGTGGACGCGGAGCACCATTGGCAAGTCATCTCCAAGGTCGTCTCGTGCGGCTGGTTCTTCTCGGGCCCGTTCTTTAGTCTAGCGAACGAAGACGCGTTGACAGCGAAAGAGATCGCTCGATGATAAGACGCCAAGCTTGGCGCGGTAGGAGACGAGCGCTGATTGGTTTGGAGACGCCGGCGAGAGCGACTGTCAGCCGACTGCGACACAGATCGGATTTTGCTCAATCGACTGTTGGCTGGCGACGACCTGTTCTCCGTTCGCATTGCGCACGAGCGGCTCTTCCGCCTGCGCTTTGACTGCGTCCACAACCTCGTCACGTCAGTAGGGACCACGCTCGTGATGTCTGGGCCATTGAAGGGTTCTGGAACGAGCTCTGGGTCGGCATCAAGTGGTTCGCGCACGCCAAAGACGCGTGCCAGATCCTCTTTGCCACGCCCTGAGGCGAGTTGGACTTGGACTCCTGAACCGTGCTCGCCCTTGGCACAGTAGCTTCGCTTGGCGACGTGAAGGCCCTGGCTCGTGCTCCGGACTCGCTCAAACAGAGTGCAGCACAAGGCCAGCCTCCCGCCGAGTGGTGGGCCTGGGCGTCCACTTGTCGCGATCGTTTCCAGCGGAGGTCAACAATCAAAAAGACGGGAAAGACGTCTCCCAGCGCTCATGTCCCTCGCCCGAGGCCGCACAGGAAGACTCGTGCTCCTCCTCTTCACTCGCCCTTGATTCCAACGCTCGCCCATTACCGTGCAGGGCCATAGCCGCGCTGAGCGCTCTCGAAGTGTGCATACAGCTCGTCGACCGTCCGAGAGGGAGGGAGGGGCCCAAGGCGGCCGTCGCCGCGCGGAGTCAACACCTTGCCTTCTGCATCATGCTCCCTCCGGTCGTGCTTGTTGCTCCTTGGCGCGCTATAGCCTACTGGTATTGCATAGTGAAACCAAATAAAACGAGAAAGTGCGTTGGGTCGGTGGCGCATCATAGTCGGTGACGGAGCAGGCACTGTTTGCGCCACCGTTTTTCTCTTCTTTTCTCAGAAGGTATTGAAGTGTGTGCGTTGCTCCTTCCGATACAAAGAGCAAGATAAAACAGGCGCCGCCCCTCCTTCAGCTTGCACGAGCGAATCGCCTCCCTCCTCCCTTCCGACGCGGCGCCGCGGCTCTCTCGCTGTAGTGCGTGCTTTGCGCCCGCTTGCGCTGCCTTGGCAGTCGCGCCTGGAACCTGTGGCTGGCTGCTCCGGCGCCCGCACCCCAGAAGAAAGGCGCGCGCTGATAGCGAGCCGCAGACGCAGAGACACGGACGAGATGCAGGCGCTCGAGGAAGAAAGCACGCGCGTGCTCAAGAAGCAGCGGCTGAGCGCCAGCCAGATCGACCGTCAGCTGGACGCGCTGCTGGAGGAGGTGCACTCGACCACGCAGCAGCTGGTGGAGAAGCAGGAGGAGCTGCGGCGCAAGAAGACGCGCCGGAGTGGCACGAACTCGCCCAACGGCGAGCCGTCTAGCGGAGCGGAACATACCGAGAACCAGCGAGCGGCGGGGAGCAGCGCTGCCGAGGAGAGCAAGGAGGAAAGCGAGGAGACTGCGGCGGAGGAGCAGGACGACGCGATGGAGATGGTCGTGCGCGACTTTATCCGGCGCGTGCGGCTGCTGCACGTCGAGAAGAGCGTCGCGGCCGAGCTCAAGACCATCCACGTGCTGCTGTCCAAGTACTCGAAGCAGATTGACAAGGTACGGCGCGATGCTGGTTGTTGTAATGCGTGCATGCGAGGCAACTACGGACTCCTATACCATGGTGATTGTGGCACGAGCAGAGCTTGTGCAGCGACATTGCCAAAGTGTGCCAATCCAGCGAGCTGGACGAGAAACCCGTGCTCCGCATGATCGCCGAGTATCTGTACCATGACGGCCAGATCGAGGCGGCGGACGTGATGTGCGAGGTGATAGGCTGTGGTGGTGGCCGAGTCAATGTGGTGAGGATGGCATATCTAACGGGTGGTACCGTCTACTCGTGCAGGAATCGAATGTGGAGCTCGACCCAGCGTACCGCAAGTGCTTCGTGGAGCTGCATCGTATCTTGAAGGCGCTCAAAGACCGCGATATGCAGCCAGCGCTCGAGTACGTTTAGGACTACTAGCACGCTATTACGTATGGGCTGCTCTAACAGTGTTGCTCTCGCGTCTCATCACGCTTAGATGGGCACGGGTGCATCGCAAGGACCTCCAGCGTCTGCGAGTTGACATTGAGTTTGAGCTCGTGCGACTTAAGTTTGTCGACATTCTGGAAACGTCGCCGGAAGTGCTGGACGCGATCACCTTTGCTCACAAGGAGCTCTCCTTCTTCCACACGACCCACGCCGAGGGTATGTTCTTCTTCATGCCTTCCACGCCTGTTGTTGGCGACTAATGTGTGTGTGTGTGTGTCTTGTCCTCACTTGTATGTTGCGCATTGTGCAGAGGTCGGCGTGCTGATGAGCTGCGTGCTGTATAAAGGCCGCTTGAGTGAATCCCCCTACAAGAACCTGTTTGCCCCGGACCGGTGGGAAGACATTTACGACGCTGTCATTCGCGCGTGCTGCCAACTGCGCAATGTGCCATACCGCTCCTACCTCGACACTTGGTACGTCGCATGAAGCAATGCGAGTGGGTGCGTGTCTGTGTGGCTAATGTAGCGTTGATCACTCCTCCACAGCGTATCAGCCGGCATCTCGGCCCTTCCAGCGATGCGAAAGTTCATGAATGTGATGACCGACAAGATGGCTGATTGGAGCAAGATGGAAGAGCTGCCGGTACGACACGCAAGAGTGCTTCGCTTCTTTATTGCGCTACTCATGATGCGGATGTGGCGCTTGTGGTGCGTGCAGGTGGAAGTCCCGATCCCCAAGGAGCTGCGCTTCCACAGCGTGTTCTCGTGCCCCGTGTCGAAGGAAGAGAGCACGCCGACGAACCCACCGATGCTGCTCAAATGCGGACACGTCATCTGCCGCTCGTGCGTAAAGCGGATATCGTTCAGCATGACCCGGTACGCGATATCTCAATGCAGCGGGTGGCCACTACGCTGTAGAGCGCTCACCGAGGCATTGATTCCCGTTTGTGTGCTGCCAGACGATTCAAGTGCCCGACTTGCCCGATGGAGCAGACCGAGAGCGAGACGCGCGAGCTATTCTTCTAGAAGGCGGTGCGCTTTCGTTGATGCTGTTCGCTTACTTTCGTCTTTGATGTGTGTGTAGCCTCCCGCAAGCTTGAGGTGATTAGCTACTGGCTTTGACAAGCCCTCAGGCGTACTGACTCATGTGAAGCATTCTACGCGTACCGTCGTCTTCGCCTTCGTTGTCGCTCCACGCGAATGGGTCACGCTCAGCCTTCTCGTGGCTTCGCAATGTCGTTAAGCTCTTACGGGAACGCTTCAGGGCGCCAGGTCGTCGCAATGGGCTGAAGACAGACGGGCTGACCGAGTGCTTGGTGGAATGGAGATGGTACGGCGACGGACTGTAGTTTTGGCGCGCACTTTCACGATCATCCTGGCTCTTGTGAAGCGTCCGGTTCGTTTCTTGCGACTGGAATATGGACTCGCTACCACGCTTGGTCAAGGGAAGCGTCGGACTGCTTTGAAGGCCCTTGGTTGTGCTGCCGCATCGACTCTCATCGCGGCGCTGGCTGCAGTGAGACGACTGGTCACTCTGGGAGTCCAAGCGTGCGTTATCACGGCGCGATTGATATCGCAGCGCTCGCATCTCGGCTTTCAACTCGTCCAAAGCATGGTCGTTCTTCGCCATGGCGCGTCTCATCGAGGCCAGCTCGTCCTGCTGCTCCGTGATCAGGTTCGTCATGGTATTCACGACCTCGTGGACCTCCGCCTCGAACATTGTCTGCTCTCGCTTCTTCTTCTGCAAACCCTTGTAGCAGAGCGAGAGGAACTCTTGATCACTCTGTGCGCCATGCAGCAAAGCAGCAGAAAAGTCGACTCCAGCCGCCGCCGCTGACAAGCCTTCGTGGATCCGAACGTCACGAGCCGGATGAAGGGCTGCAGCGGGAACAAGTGGACGTGCTCTGGTCACATTCGTTCTCCGCCAGACCGGTCGACTTAGTGCGCGCTGGTGCTTCCGTCTCTTTTTGTGGGCGGTCCAGCTTTTGGTTGTGAACGCCGGAGCCATCTTGAGGACCGATTCGTCACACCTAGGAGGCAAAATCGACCACTCGCAATCAGTCGGGAGCGAAGGATAAAAGAGGCCGTGGGCCTTGTAGTAAACACGTACCTCCCGCAACGGATCCAGACGCCGCGCTCCATGTCCAGCTCGGCCACGTCGGGGTCCGTGATTTGCTGGCGGCCACAGTCGAACACATCGGAAGGCCACTTTCTCGCGCCGCTTCTATTTGCGGGGGCCATCTCGCTTGCTGGCCGCCGATGAAAAGGAGAAGTGATGTCCACCACAGCGAAGCGCATATGGCTCTGCTTGCAACCCCCAAACGAAGCATACAAACACCAAGTCAGAGAAAGGACGTGATCGGAATCATTTTTTGGCGGGCTTCAACACAAGAGTGATGGTCACTTCAACTCCGTGCCTCCCTAGGCTAATGCCAGTGTTTCTCGTTACAACCCAACACACTTGGCGCGACTCCTCATACTCACCAACGTGTGCTCAAACGAGAAGTAGAACTGCGCGGGGATGATGTCGTCGCTCAGCTTGGCGCAGGTGGAGGAAGAACTGCGCGCGGCGGAGGCATACCTGACCCAAGGCAGCTCGCTGGCTCCCGCACCGACCTCATTAATCGGCGCGGGGGACGGTGGCGCGGGTGGCAGCGTCGACGATAATGCGACACAACTTGTCGGTAGGGGTCCATCGAACTGGCATTTGCAGACACTGTTGGCGGTTTCTCAAGATGGGGAGTGTGTTGTGTGGTCTCCGCAGATGAGAGAGGCCTCCTGAGCAAGCCCCGGCCACGACCAGTATTATCGGTAAGCGCCTGCACAGAGCTTACAGTCGAGGGATGGTGCATTAAAGCGCGTTGGTGCAGGCGGAGCGACGAAAAGAGATACTCGCCAAGCTTTCAGCGGAGCGGCAGGCGGCGATGCGTACCAGACGCACAGAGCAGATTGAGGAAGGCTCTTCGACTTTGCGCATGACATCTTTGGAGCATGTGGCGCCAGTTTTGCAGTTTCCAAGCGAGCTTTCGGGCGTGACCGGTGCGTGAAAGTATAACCCTTGAGAGATGCAAGCAAGCTGTACGCTAATGCGCCCATTATCGCCGCTACGAAGCACTTGGCGAACACTCGGAGGATTCCCCCGCGCGGCGGTCGTCAATTGTATCCGATCGAACAAGCGAAGGCAGCGTGGAGCTCTTCTACGCTAGCGACGCTCTCGGCGGGACGCCCACGAGAGCGCGTGTGTCGTCTCTGTCACATGCACTGCATGATGGTTCCTCCCCGTCCCAAGATCTCTTCGAAAAGAGTCCCACAGGGCAAGATCAATGGCCGCTCGATGCGGACGGCGTGGACGGTGGTTATCAGGCGATGAACTCGTACCACCACAGTTCAACGATGACAAAGCTGTTTCAACCTGCAAGCTACGAGTACGCAACTGGTTTCGATCCGGACAACGGTGTTGCGTCTCCGTCGACTGAGTACGCATGGGAAACCAAGCACAATGGCAACGGCGGCGACTATGAAGCCGAGCCAAAGAAAAAGGTGACGTGGGGGCCAACAGAAGAATTCACGAGCACACCATCCTATCCAGATCTCTCCGCAACTAGCCACGAGGCAGTGCTGGACATCCCGCTCGTTCCACCAAAAATGCAGCCCCTGACACGCCTCGACGTTCTAGCTCAGCCTCGAGTCGACCTGTTTGTGGAGCGCGAGAAGAAGCGACTAGAACAGGAGGTGGAACGACTTCAAGAGTGCACTTTCAAGCCAAATCTGACCAAGCAGCGCATTGATGGCACACAGAAGAAGGGGAGTGCGCATTCACAAATGACCGCGGAAGGTGTCAGTCGTTGTTTCGAGCAGCCACGGCCAAAACATTCAGATCCCAGAGGATTCCCTTGGCTGTCGCTGAGTCCTCGCGAGAAGGTGCCAAGAGGAGTTCTCCACCGACGCCTTACATGGGGCGGACGAGGACAACACCACGTGAAGGGCCAGAGCGTGATCGAGCGTCTTCACTTGGATGGCACGACACGTTACGACTTGCGGGAGCAAGCAAAGGAAGCCCTGGAGGCTGAGCAGTTGCGATCATGCACTTTCAAGCCTGCAATTAACCCAGCCTCACGAAGCCTCGCGTTCGCAGTCAACTACAAGCCGATTCACGAACGTGTGACGGACATGCAACGCGCCAAGGTGAGTCTTTGGTGGTTCATACACGATGAAATGTTGGGTAGGGGTGGGCGTTATTGCTAACATAGTGCTGCTGATCACGGTGGTTCTCTAGGATGAACGCACGCAACGTGTCCGCGATCGCCTTGCAGTCGAGAATGTCGGCGAGCAATCATTTGCACCAACAATCAACTCCAAGAGTCGAGAGATCGCTGAAATCGTATTCGCTGCAAAAGACGATCCAGGAGCGCACACGAATCGCACAAAGGCCCAATCAGTGACGAAGCGACTGGCAGAAGACGCAGAGAACTTGTTGGAGCGTCGAAACGCCATCCAGGAGTATTACGACGAACTGACGCAGCAGCCGTTTGCACCAAAGATCAGTGAGTTGTCTGAAGAAATCGTCAAGCACCGACCAGAGTTCCAGAACTTGGACTTTGTAGCAAGACAGGACTACTTCCAGACTCGCGAGCAAGAGAAGCGAGAAGCGCTGGAAGACGTCTGCGAGGGTGGCCAGGTTGCTCCATTCAAGCCCGACATTGGTAATGCTGGTGATATCTTGCAACAGCTACGGCCGGACCTAGCGAACGAGAGTCCAGAGGACAAGCTGTATCGCTTGACCTATCGCGACCCCAAGAAGCTCGAGATGAAGAAGCAAAAACTGCGGGAGGAAGCGTACGCCAAGTGCACCTTCAAGCCGGACATCAACCCGGTGTCCAAGGCTCTGGGCCGTTCATCGACTATTGACCAGCTCTCCCGCCCGGTTACTGGAAGCATTGCTGTGCCTGTCGAAGCACCGCCTAGTCACAGTGATGGCACCGCTCGCACTGCAACATCCTCACGCGAGGCTCTCAAGAAGTACTTTGCTGGCAAGCGCTTCCGCTCCAAAGTCGCGTTGGAAATGGAGCAAGCCGAACGTGCTGAGTGCACGTTCCAGCCGACGCTGATCTCTTCCTACAAGCCGAGAGGCATGTGTTCAAGTGCGAGCACGTCCAAGATCGAGAGCCGGGATCGAAGCGAGCGCAAGAGCGTCTGGAAGTCAGACAACCTGCTGCATTTGATTGATGCGCGCCGGCAGCGCAAAGAGGAGCAGATGGAGGTGAAGCGCAACGCGCTTGCTCTCAAGGAGCTTGAAGAATGTACATTCCAACCAAATGTCCGCAAGGCAAGCGAGAAGAACGGTGACCTACGGCGAGAAAGCGGGATCAAGCCGTCCAGAAAGAAGAGCAGCAGTTCAGCATCACCTTCGCCTCCACGCGAGGAGCACACACCACGTGGCCGGGTAAGTAGAGCATCCGCGGGTCCGACAAAGGGATCGATGCCCGTACTTGATTGCTTACCCAACTGTGGCTGGCCAGTCCCAGGACGAGCCCACTGGAAACCCGAAGCCAGTCATCGTACGCGGGCTCGGTCGCTTTTTGGAGCTTCGCGAGCTGGCCAAGAAGCAGCAGATTGAGCAGCGGCAGCGGGAGCAGCGCGCGTTCCAACCAAACGTGTCGTATGAACCGCGCAGCTACACGGTGCCCAAGCCGTTCAAGTTGTCCGAGTCGAGCAGGGAGTCCATCCGGCGGCGGCTGCGCGCCAAGGAGGAGATGCGGGACAAAGAGCGAGAGGAGTGCACCTTCCGGCCGCGAACGCTCGAGTCCCAGAAGCGCAAGATGCTGCAGCACATGCTTGACCACTAAGAGGTAAGGCTGCCTGGTGAGAATGATGCGGTACCCTCGAGGTTTCAAGCGAGGGGAACAAATGCGTGGCCTGATGGTGCACAAACCGGTGTTCACTATTTAATAATCTTGTCATTAGATGGGCATGGGGATGCTGCTGGCCGTGATTGCAGCCTCAAGGCAGCAGCGTCGCGCTCTGCGGTAAATAGATGGATGGGGAAGCCGATGTTGCCTCCGAGGCGACCCGACGGACTCTACATGTTGACAGACACGTCGAAGGAGAGCGACTCCTCGGAGAAGGGCGCCTGGCGGCACAGCGGACAGGTCGTGCTTGTGTTAAACCAGTCGATGACGCAGTCCTCGTGGAACGTGTGCGAGCACGGCAGCTTGACGAGCTTCAAGCCTTCGTCACTGCTGCTCGCGGTGGACGAGCGGCAGCCATCGTGAGCGTCGTCCTCCTCCTCAATGTCGTCGAGGCAGATGCAGCACGTGCGCTCCTTGGCACTCGAGTCGCTCGGCGAGAGCTCAACATCTTCCAGCGCCAAGACGGCGGCCGCCTGTCGCCGGTCAATCTCCTTCTGGGTCTTGGGGATGTCGAGGAAGCGCTCGAGCTCGACGAACATTTCGCGGACGGCGGCGTGCGCGCGGTCGCCGGAGGTCGGCGACCGGGTCATGAGCACCGACAAGTCGGCGTACGCGTCCAGCATCTGACACACGACCGCCTGCAGCTTGGCGCGCCGCTCGTCAATGATGTCTTGCGTGTCGACGCGCATGTGCTTGCGCGGGAAGTCGCGCGTGGCGAGCGGCGCGCGCAGGCAGTTGGCGATCAGCGCGAACTCCTTCGAGTGCAGCTTCTTCTCGCTGTCCATGCCGGCCTCCCAGGACTCGATGCGCTTGAGCATCTTCTGGCGGAACAGAGAGAACTCCGAGTAGCGCTTGGCGACGGTCCACTCAGTGCCGGGCGCCGTCGTGCGCGCCTTGCTCTTGATCTTGAACTTGTAGACCGTGAAGCGCATGGCGTCCGCGTAGATCGTGGCGAAGAGTACCTTGGTGCGGATCTCCATCTTGTTCAGGTCTTGGTGGCGCGCCTTGAGTAGGCGGCGGAACGCCGCGTCCTCAAACAGCTCGAGCGACGCCGGGGGCGCCGTGCACGCTGACACGGGGGACGAAGCCATTGTTGGAGATGCAGGAGGCGAAGAAGAGGGATCCGAAGTGTGCGGGAGCTGGCAGATTGGAAAGTGAAAGCGAAACGATGAGGAGGCTCATGTTGTTGATCAAACAAATTATAATGAAAAATTAAATGCTTGACGTTTCTTCCCACATGTGGATGTGGAAATAATGAATAGTACTGTTCTCGAAACGTTCTCGATTGATAATAGCCAATCAAATCTCCACGTTTGAGTAAATGCGTAAGTGAGCTAATTTAAAACAGTAGCCAGTAAATTTATGTTTTAATGACATTTTATAGTTATTTTGGATGTTGATATCTGAGAAAAGAAGAGTTTTTCGACCTGGGACTGGGCGCCGGGTCGCGACTTTGACACAGGAAAGTGTGGAGCCCATCTTGAAAGAAAAAAGAAACCATCTAGGATAAAGTATGGCAAGTGCAAATGCAACCTAACCCTGTTGATGCGACAGGGAAGAGAGCAAATAAAGAACCTATCTTGGAAAATGTATGAGTTCCTGGACGATGGAACGTCAGGGTGGATGGGTGGTGGGTGGTGGCTTGCACGAAGACTGCTATTACCACAGATCGTCCTGATCATGCATGAAAGAGGAGGGAATCAACTCCTTCACATGTACTCTCAATGGACGAGGTGCATCTTTATTAAGTTTTGCTCCGCTCAACATGAAGGCGGTGGGTGGCCCGTCGTGAATACAGTGTGTACCGGCCAACCGAGTCGGCCGCAATGCGCGCGTGAAATCAAAAGTGTAGGTGAGAGCCAGTGTAGGATGAGACAGGCCTAAGCAGAAAAAAAGAATCCACTAAAGATATAGCAAGCCTTACAATTTCCAAGTGTTTTGTGGTTCAACCTGCAAATCGAAGCTTGGAGTTGATGAGTGTGCATCGAGAAGGAAGTGTTCAAGAGGCTTTGGCCACGCCCACCGCGCCTCAGTAAATGAAGACCTAAGTGAAGGGCGATCGCAGTTCCGCTTCGTATTGAAGATGTTCAAGGGAGTTCTTTAGACTTTTAGGTCCGCGCTCGCCACGACGGGGTATGGTCTGCGGGTGCCGACAGATAACCGTCGAGATGTTGGCGGCTGGGCCGCAGAGTGTAGGTTTGATCTTGCAACTTGTATGTGACGAGGGAGTTGAGTGCTAGTCCCTCGGGTGGCCCACCGCCGCCTTTGTGAGGGGTTCATGGACCGCAGAGCGGCAGATTCATTATACTTTATCTTTTACCCATAGCGTAGGGTTGCCTCTCACGAGATCCCTGGAGATCTCACACAATCGAACACTTAACTGTTGTACTTCCTACCGGATAGGGAAACGTA
>JAADXZ010000172.1:0-35171 GCA_023338055.1 Phytopythium mirpurense
ACGCGTCATTTCCTACCGGTCCTATAATTTATGCCGGACACCACAGGCGACTTTTTCCACAGCTCGACTTCCACGCCGCCGATTCTCGAATGAAAGGCGCCATTCGACGCGTCTTGATTGTGCGAGTTCATTGGTGTAAAATACGATCGTTTTTGAGCATTCTATTGGACAAAATTCCATTTTTTCGAGTGGTCTTATCATTTGTGCCAGCACTTTACATACGAGAATACCTTGTTGCGGTTGTAAAAATAGCCCTTTCTGGGTAGCGGAAGCACCGGAGCACAGCACCGACCAGCTTTTTGCGCATCAGGAGAATGCACCAGACTGCAGCTCACGCGAGTCACCGGGCCGCTTGATCAACAAAAGAGCACCAACCGCGATGCATGTACATGAACCAAAAGAGCCTAAAGTCACTCGAGAGAAGAAAAAGCTTAGTATATCGAGCGAAAGAGAGATAGAGAGAAAGAGAGAAAAGAGCACCGCCACTCGCCCAGCTAGCGAGCACTCTCGTAGATGCGTGTCATGCGTTTGGTCAGGTGGGCCCGGCATCTCCAGAGCGCTCCGGCTTCCCGAGACGGAGCTCAATTACAAGAGGGAGAAGATCCAGCGGCAGATCTCTCAGGATGACGAAGAAGGGGCAACCGACGGATTGCATCTCGATCAAGATTGGGGCCATCACCACAAGCTGCCAACGGAAGCAGCTCGTTAGTGCTCCATGACTTCATCTCCCAGTGGCTGTGCAAGGAGAACGAGGGGGACTTCGTTGTGCAGTTGCCGCCAAATCAGTGGCTTCGCACGATGAAGAGTGCGACTGCACCCGATAGCGTGGTTGGCATCGAGAACGGTAACGGCAAGATCGGTGCGGCTCGATGGTCGATCTGGTGTTCGACCGCGCTGGCCCCGTGCTTCGAGACTCTTCGTCAAGCTCGTGAGCGAGGAGGCGTTGTACGACCCCAACTATCGTCATGGCCGTGCTGACGGAGATGTCGAACCCGCACGACAAGTCCGAGATGGTGGTCGCGCAGTGCACGCTCGTCAACCTCATCGCGATGACAAGCGAGAGGCTCGAGCACGTGGTCAAGAAGCAGCACTCGGAGGTGAAGTCAAACGCGCAGGACCTCGTGGCCGCCGTGCAGAAGCTCAAGATCGACATATTGCGGCTCGAGGCTGTGAGGGCGGCACCGATACGACCGCCGAACGCGTGTGTTCTGCTCGTGGACGCGCCGATGTGTTCATGACGAGCACAACATTATGGAAGAGATCAGGACGACCGAGACACATCTCGCGCACGCCGTGGTCCAGGGTCGCGGAGGTGTCGAAGCAGCTCGAGAAGGTCAAAGTGACGCTGCGTGAGGCCACTGAAGACACCTTCGCGGTGCATCGAGTGACAAAAGTGTGCGAGAACAGGCTGCCGATGATGTGACCGCTGCGGCTGCGGCTGCAGCCAATCGACAAGCAAGCTCGTCAACGGCCATGTGAACAAGAAGGAGCACGAGACTTGGCGATCGAGCCGCCCACGACCACGGACGTCATCATGGTCGCCAGCTCGCTGCTCGCAGTCGCCTTCGTGTCGTACATGGGCGCGTTCGACATGGTCGTGTACAAGAAGCTGGGTACTGCAGCTGTCGTTCACGGCTCTTGACACGCCGGTCAAGGCCACCACGACCACGCGCGGCCTCGAAATTCGACAATTGCTGTCGATTCTCACGACGGAGGCCACGCATGCGCCTCCCTCATGACGAGCACGTTCGGGCTCTTGAGCGAGTACCCAGCTCAAAGCCCAGCACGTCGAACTCGTACAGCGTCGTTTGGACGCCACGAACGCCACCTGCATCTCCGGTATGCAGTCCCGCATGCCCAGAGCGCTGCGCCAGCCCGCTGAGCGGCACGAGCTCGTCGTTCATCTCCTGGTTGTGCAGAAACGCGTACCGGTGGCTGATTTTGCCGCTCTCCACGTCCTGCCCGCTGATGCGCACGTGGCTGCCCTCGAGTAGCAGCGAGCCCCACGCGAGCGCCTCGGCCGTACCCCAGTTGACGCCCTCTCCGGCCACGTTCACCGTGCCGCCCGTGTCGTAGTTGGCCAGCCCCGACAACGAGTCGCGACCATTAGGTACTGTTAGAGGGGCCTCACACTAGAAAACGCGCGCGACACGTACCGCGTTGCTGGGCCTGCGGGCTTGTGATTGATATAACGGCGGCGCCATCACTTGATGCATTTCGCGATATGACCGATGGCGTATCAACAGTGAAGCAGAAGAAGGATGGATGGAGTGGGCAAGGTCCGAAAAGGGGGCGGTGGCCAGATTCAATAGCAGGAAAACACATCGATGATTTATTCGCATCATCGTGAATGTCCGACAAGATGCCCGGCCGCCAGCGTCTTGAATGGGTTGCAGCCGAGGCCGGATCTGCGCGCTGCGACCATCAACTGCGTCTGTGCTATCGAAGGTCGCGTAGCCCCTGGTGCTGCCATAACCGCAGAAAAATTGTGCACTCCGAGTTTACTCGCCCTTGCTGGGGAGCACGCGCTGAAGCCAAGCCGACACGTCGCGCATCTCCGTGGGGCTGGACGTGTGGTCCAGCCCAGGGTACGTGTGGAAGGTGATGTCCTTGACGCCTGCGGCCTCGAGCGTCTGCTTGGACTTGACCGCCCACGGGTAGCGCGCGCGCGAGTCGGCGTCCCCATGGCAGATGAGCAGCGGCACGTTGGCTGTTTCGGGGGCGAAAGCGAATTCCTGTTGTGACAAAAGAGACATGGTCGGTTAGTCGCTACAGCGTGACTGTTTTGCTCGACCGTACGACAGCGTCGAGGACGCACCGACTCGCGAGGGATGAAAGATGATAGGACCATGATGCCTCCGAGCGGCTGCTTGATCTGGTACCCTGTAAAGTATGAAACGGCGCCACCCTAGTGACGACAACACACATGCCAACATGGACGCATTCAGTGGTAGCCACGCGGTGACAATTGCATATCGGTGAAGAGCATACCTGGCTGAAGCCGCCAAGGACGATTCGCGAGTACGGGATGCCGCCTTCCACCTGAATACTCTTTGTCAGCAACTGCACTCCTGCGGTGGTGATTAGTGCTTTCCAGGGCGCTTGAAGCGTACCTCCTTGGCGATCAGGTTCATCACAAGCTCGTGAGTGAGGTCGATGCCCTCGGCGTAACCCGCGCCGCCTACGAACGCTTCGATGTCGTACTGTTGTAACCCCGTTCAGCAGTTGATTAGAGCGTCAAGCCCGCCTCATAGATAGCGAAACAGCAAGCGTCGAAGTGCCGTACCCATGCCGGGATCTGGCGCCCCATGGCGACAGTCACAGAGCGCGGCGCCGCTATCGTTTGCCCGTTCAAACCCCACGCACTTGTCGGTGATCCTGGCTTGTCAAGAGAAGCGCTATCCTTCGCACAACAGACGCACCGGTGGGTAGGATGAACTTGACGTGCGGGTGCTTCTTGGCCAGCTCGGCCATTTGGCTCGCCCAACCGTGCGCCGTGTCGCCAAGGCCATGGAGGAAGACGACCTGCCACAAGCAGCAAGGAAGCATCATCATTAGCACGTCGGCTTTATCGTCCGTCCAAGCCATGCCAAGACTAGCTGGCGCATACGGCGGCGGTCGGCTTGGGCGGGGAGATCACGATGGTGTTTTGCTGGTCGATAGCCATTCTGCTGAGCGACGTGGCGGTCGAGAAGAACGAGGCGGAGAGCGCGAGCGCGAGGGATGGGAAAAAGCGGAATGCCGCCGACTGCAGCGGCCGTCGTGAGCGCAGGAGCGGCATCGCGTCCAGTACGAGAGCTCCGCCGCCGCCGCAGATCCTGAACTGCGCCACCACGTCAGTGATACTGACGAACTGCTGCAGTCTCAATCAAACGGACACGTTTGGAGCGGGAACAATCGCGCGGGCTGATGACGCACCACAATTATAATTTAATAAAGTACACGTGTCTACAAATGAACCGTCATAGTACTAAATCAACGATAGATTGAGAACCTGAATCCCAGGGTTTCAGCGCGCCACTCACAGACAGCGACGGCGCCACCTCATCGCCGAGATGATGCAATCCCCCTGGCTGTTTGCATATCATTGGCGTGGTGGTAATCTAGTATCATCGGAAGGGCCTCGCCTCGTTCTTCTGCGCGGCGCTGGCGAGGCGAGACTTCTTGAGCGCGCTGGACGCCGTCTCCCGGCGCACGCGGCCGCCCAGCGACACGACGGCGCCAGAGCGGGCCGGCGCCGCCTGCGCTCGGAGTGCCAAGGCGGAGACGGGGCCAGCGGCGCGCACCGTGTCGGACTTGCTGGGCTTTGACGCGGCGCCTCCCGAGAGCTTGCGGCTGCTGGCGCCAGAGCTGTGGCTAGCGGTCTTTGGCTTGACGATGCTGAGGCGCGCGCGGCTCTTGCGCATGCTGCTGCTGGTCCCGGCCTTGTAGTTGCGTCCTCCGCCACTGCCGCGGTGCTGGAGGCCCCTTGGCGTCGACAGCGACGCGTGCCGTGGCTTGTTGTCGCCCTCCACCGCATTATCCAACGCGTCGTCCGTGGAGAGAGAACCGCGTAGGTCGCCGCTCGTGTGGAACCCCAGCAGGAGCCCGGCGGAGGCGGACGATGCTGGTGCCGGCAGTGACGACCGACTCGGCGACCGGGGCGGGGACGACTGTGACCGTGTCGGGGACGGCAAAGGGGACGACGCCGGTGCGAATGACAGCTGCAACTGCTGCTGCTGTTGCTGCTGGATGGCGACCAGCAGCTCGTCAAGCGCGGCTTTGCCTCCGTACCGCCGTGTCATGGCTTCTAGCCCCGCCTCCCAGCTCATTAATGATCCAAACGACCCGGCAGAGTCTGCGGACAGCCGTCGTTTGTCGTCGTCACGCATATCCTGGGACGAAAATGCCAGCGGCGCTGACGAATTGGAGGCAACGCTATTCCCGACCAAGGCGGAGGCGCTCTCGTCCGCTTCGCCGCTGTGCTGGGCCTGGTGGAGCGCGAGACGGCTCATGAACGTCTCGAGCGAGCGGTCTCGCGTTCCCATGAGGTCCATCGCAATCGGACGGTCGCTTTGGTTGTGCGAGCTGCCTCCCAGTCCTCCGAGGCCGTCGCCCACGGCCAAGCGAAGCTGCTCGAGCAGACGCAGCGTTGCCGCGGCCATCCGAGCGGCTGGCGACCCGACGTGGGCTCGAGAAGGAACTGCGACGAGCGTCAGTAGCTTGCCTCCTGACCGGAGAGTGTCTTGCAGGAGCACCGTGAGCTTGGATCCGTGGAAGCGCACGAAGGAAGCGGCGTCGCCTCCGCTAGCGACGCCATTGCTGCGACCGGGCGAGTATCGATCCCGCTCCGACGCAAGTCGGACGCCTGCAAGTGCGAGACACAACGCGCGGACGCTGCTGGTCGCTGCTACTTGCTGCCTCACGCGGTCCCTGTCGCTGGAGATCGTCAACGAAACATTTCCGTTTTCCTCCTCTTGGTCGAGTGGAAGCGCGAGTTCTACGAGCTGGAGCTTGGACCGGATCACCGCCCCGGACTTGATCGGGGTCTGCCGGTCCTCGAGCGTAAGACACACGGTGACGACGGTGTGTGTGAGCGGTGGGAAGAGCGCACCGCGCTCGCCTGCAGCGTCCAGTGTTTCTCGAGCGCCCTTGAGCACCAGCAATGCCTCCTCCAGCGTCTGCACCTCCACCACGACCATGTGGTTGGTTTGCTGCTGTTTACTATCGACTGAGGACGCAGGCGGGACCGCATCGAGGCCCAGCAAGTCGTACACGGCTTCGTTGAACACGGCGAGCAGACTCAGCGACAGACGGGCTCGCCGCATGCTTGTCGGGACCGTCAATGTGCCTGCGAGGCGCCCGAAGAGCTCCGTCAACACCGTCTTGATCGCGGGCATGGCTGCGGCATCAGCTCCAGCAGCTGCTTTATAGCCGACAGGCTTGGTGACGAGGTCGCTGGCACCTGCTACAGTGATCACACACGCGTTCCTGCCGTCCAGAAGCGACTGGATGAGAGGCGCGACCGACTCGTGGGCGCTCCAAGCGCGCGACCGGTCCGAGTACAGCGTGTCGCAACGCACGCGCCGCAAGATGGCGGTCGACGACGGCAGTGTCGAGTTGGTCGCTCTGGCTGGACTGGCAGCGCTTCCCTCCTCTGCAGTCGGGCGTCGGAGCATCAGCAGCTCGCCCGAGTGGAAGTTTGCGCGTACAATCTGCTCCATTGATGAGCTAGACGCACTGCTCGGCCCGACGGCTTCTTCAGCAGGCTGTTGGACAACCTGGGCGACGATTGCGGCGTCACGTCTTGCACGCCAGAGCTGATCGTGCAGGTGTCGACGAGCTTGTTCGCTCTCTGTCAACGCCTCTCGCAGAGGAACGTGCTCAGCATGCGCCACGCGCGCGTAGCGGTCCGCGTTAGCCACAAGATTCATCACTGGAGCGCGCAGGCTTGCCACGAATCGGTGAAAGTCCGCTTGGAGCGCAAGCATTGGGGCTCGCAGCTCCCTCGACAGCTGGACTCGCAGTGTCCGCACCTCGGACAGCGCCTCACTCGCTCGAGCGTGGACGCTGCGACGAAGCACCAAGTGGCGCTGCAGCACCGCGTTCTGCACCTGCAAATGCTCTCGCGCGTGCGATCCAAAGGCCTGGAACGCGCGCGACTCGGCGCTCTTGGCGGCCACCGCGCCCTTGAGGTGGTTCACTTGGTGCTGCAGGCAGTCGCGCTCGTCCACGAGCTGCTCGCGCTGCCGGGCGAGGTCGTCGCCTCGTGCCAGCGCGGCCGAGACCTTTCCGGCGGCTTCGTCACGCTGCCGCTCGAGGTGTTCGCTGCGCGCCTGGGCCTCCGTCCACTTCTCCATGAGCGTCGCCACGTGCTCGCCACGAGCGCCCACCTCTCGGGCTAGTCGAGCGGCGTCCTCACGTGCCAGAGCCAGCTCCCGATCTACCAGTGCCTTCTCGCGCTCAACGTCGCCGCGGACGCGCTCGCTTTCAGTCAGAGCAGCTTGCGCCTCGGTGGTGCTCGAGCGGAGCGCCGACAGCTCGTCGTGCTGCATGGAGACGCACGCGCTGAGCTCGAGCACCTGCAGCGCGCGCTGGTGCGACTCGACCAGCGCTCGGTCCTTGGCGGCCCGTGCGCCTTGCAGCTCTCGGCACAAAAAGCTCGCTGGTGGAGAAGCCGCTCCGTTGGTGGAGCTGTCGTCGTCTTCTGCTTGATCGAGACGATCGCTCGCTGCGGCCGTGATCGGCTCGATATCGGTGGTTGAGTGGCGGCGACGCCCATGGCTGCCGCCGTTGCCCTCGCTGTTGACGGAGGCAGTAGTCCGGAGGTCGAGCACCTCGCGCTGCAGCTGATCGAGCTCAAGCATGAGCGCGTGGTTGCGCTTCTCCACGTCGCCCCGCCGCTTCCGCTCGTCCTGGACTTGCGTCGTCAGGTCCAGCAACAATTGGCCAAGCGATGATGAAGACGCTGCAGGTTGTGACGAAGCGGGAGGGGCATGTGCAGTGTCGGAAGTATCGGCATCGTCCATGAGCGCTGCCATGTCGTTGCTTCCGTCCATCGGCTCGCGTGGCGCCCGGTCGTTCGGTGTCGGGGCTCGGTAGTCTGGGGACTGCGGTGCATGGCGGCGCCTTCAAAAGCAGTCGTTACTCCGCGGCATCGGACGGAAATACGTCGCCAATGCTCTCAAAGACGGCTATTTCCGGCTTTGCCACGCTGGTGAAGCCTTCCGCGAGGCCCCACGTTGATTCCGGACTGGGCAGTGGCTTGTTTCCATGAGCCGAGGACGATTGAGCAATCAAGACGACGAGCTGCGCTCCAAGGTGTCGAGTCAAACCACGGTGCCCCTCTGCGTAGCCCAACCGCTGATTTGTGGTCGCTGTTCTGTAGTTGGCGCAGGCGATGGCGCACGACCCGCGGGTGCCCCTGTCTGACGATCGGCTAAAGCCTCGTATGGGGGTGAACACGCGGCGGAGCAAGCCCATGACCTCCATCTACCGCAAGGCCGCAGATCCACAGCAGCAAGGCGAGGAAGGCTCGCTGCATCTTCCCCAACGAGCGAGGCCGGGCAAGAAGACGCTCGCGAGAATCGAGTACGAGCGCCAGTTCGCCACGTTCGATTCGACGGACGCCAAGCGGGCGGCGGTGGCGTCCTCGACGGCGGGCAGAGCCATCAGCGCGGCGGCCAAGAGCGTGCTGCAGGACGAATACATGACGAGGCCGCATGAAGTGAGCGTCATCCCGCAGAGCCTGGTATCGACGCAGTCAGCGGTCGCAGTGACGGGCAACCCTCGCCCGACGGGCAAGCGCATGCCGTCAGCCCCCAGCATCCCTCAGGTATTCCTGATCTAGAGACCGTCAGCCATCGTCGGTGGTGAACACGGTCGCGTTGGTTCGTGTTCGAGTCTGTTGATGGGATCGAGGTTGTAGCACGGATGGTACTGGTGACGGCTCGACTGCCGTGTTACTGGCCGGCGGACGTCGGAGGCGGCACGTACTTCATGCGCGCGCGGGCGTCGAACTCGCCACTCTGTGCCTGCAGCCGCGCCATCTCCTTGATCTCGCGCTGCCGCTCCTTCTTGCGCCGGTTCTCTCGCTGCCGCTTGGTCAGGCCGTCCACGAGCTTCTCGCCCTCCGGCGCGGCCACCGCAGCCGTCTTTGCCGATTTAGAGGATGCGGCCCGCGAAACCACGTGCCAGCCATCCTCCTCGTCGTCCTCTTGGGCGTTTCCATCGTCGCTGCCGTCATCCTCGCGCCCCTGGCGGCTGGGTGCGTCGCTAGCGACGGCTGTGGCGTCCACGTCCTCTGCACGAGACGGCGAGGGACCACCCGACGCTGCTTCAGCCCCATCGGGCGGCGTGTCCGTGCGGATCAGCGCCGCCGCGACGTGGAACTCGGTCTCTCCATCGTCGTAGCGCAGGTGGTACGTATTCCCGCGGCGCACCTGGCGTCGGCATTCCAATAGATAGACATAGCGTCAGCACCAAATGATATCTACCATCACCCTCCATTGTCCGTGACACACACCTCCGTCACAACCGCGGGAAACCACGCGTCGCCGCCCTGGAAGCGCGCGGACACGCGCTGGCCGAGCTCGAAGCGCGGACCCGCGGGCGTGGCGCTGGGTACGACGCCGCCGAGCGCCGCCGGCTTGAAGCGCCGCGTCGCCAGCACCTGCGCGGCTGAGCGGCCGTCGACACTGTCGCTGTCGCTGTCACTCACGTCGCCGGCACTGTTAAACCCGTCACTAGCGACTTCTGCTTGAGCCGCTGCCAGCGCCGTTCGAGGCGCTGACGGCACTGGTTCGTCCGCCTTCTTGCTCTTCTTCTTGCTCTTCTTCCGGGGATTCTTCTTGGCGCCGGTGCCCGCCACCGCGCTCGAGCCGGCCGCCGTCTGGGCGGCTACAGGGCGCATGAGCCACTTCCAGGCGACAAGCGAGAGCGCGAGCAGCAGCAGCGTCGCCAGCAGCCGCGCGGACGTCGAGAAGGCTGGTGCCATGGCGGCGGTGCAGGGAATGCAGGTGCAGGGATCCGCCGCCAATACCGTATGCGGAAAGTGTAACCTCTCGACCGTGGTGGTTACAGAATATGGGCACGTTTATTAGCCAATCATAGCTAATACATAATTGATTTCCGCTAATCATAGCGCCACTATTTTGACTTTGAAAGTACAATCAACAGTCATAAACGTATGTCTTTATCGAAATAATCGCGTTATGATTGGCGGAAACCAGGGTCTATTGACCAATGATTGGTTTCCAAATTGTTGAAGTTGCCTTCCATGCGCCACTTCCGCTGCATCGCAATGTGTGCTGCACAAATCCAAATGCAGGAGTGGTTTGTGAGGTGTACACATGCATCGGGCTCGTCACGGATGCACAACGCGCGAAGTGAACCGTGGTCTCGTGTAGACCATCAAAAGTGAGCAATAGTCAAACGTGATGCTGAAGCCAAAAGATCGCAACATGAGTTCTTTATGAGTCGTTACATACATTTCTCAAGTCAAAATATAAAAGATCTTTAAATGCGTATCTTTGGCTCGGCAGTGCGTCGATACTGTACAAAAGATCGCGCCTGATACTGTACAGAGCTTTCGTTAAGCGTACTGTATCGCTGTCAAGACGTATCCACATTGTAATCGAAGCAGCTTCTAGCGAATACGTCAGTGAGCGCTTTCGCTTTCGCATTCGGTACAGTATTGAGGCCCTCAGTGCGAGGAGCCGAACGCACGCACGCATGCATTGTCACAAATTTTGCTGGCGATCGTAAATCAGACCAAAGCCGTAACGTCCTTCCATTGTGAGGTCTTCGGTCTGCAAAATGGGATAAGAAATAAAGTGCTGTTACGTGCGAACCGTCGCGATCTTCCGGCATCTTAGCCTGGTGGTGCTTGACCACAGGCCGTCAGCGAAGGAAGTCGAGGGCTTGCGCTGTATGTACTAGGTGCAAGTAAACAGGATCTGGAAGGGTCGCAAAGCCCACGGGGAGACGTTCGATGTGCACCCCATCCAACAGGTATCATACAGGATGTGCGTACCAAACGCATGTAGCAGTCAATCAGACCACGAGCGGACGCGACGATTGGCCGGATCGCCATCGAATGCGGTTTCGCTTCGAAATTGCCCGTCCTCACTTCGAACATTAGCCGCGTTTAAATGCAAGAACAGCTAACACTGGTTCATAGGATCATAGGTCCATCCCCTCCAATGGATGGGTGACAGCGCCTGCGATAAATAAAATCTCCTCGCTCTCGATGCAACGCATACAAAACCCAAGTGGTAATGCCGAGAGAAGGATCGCTCGGGAGGGGGCTCAGTGGCTAGAGGGCCGGCGGGCGCAACGGCTACTTGCCGGTCAGATTGCAATACGCGCCGGAGCGAACGCGTTGCCCTCCTCCTCCTCCTCCATCTATCGCCAACTGCTTCGACTCGACCTCTTCTTCTCGTTGAAACCCTCAACCCTCGAGCCATGGACCGAACGGTGTCGTGGCAGCCTATGGACGCCAAGCAAGAGCAGGCATCCATGATGTTCGCTCTGCCCGACCCGTCCGTCACCGGCATGGGCGCCGCATCCATGTCCGCGCAAGATACCGGACGATCCGCCGGCTGGATCGCGCGCGATCCTCAGGATCTCCTGCGCACGCCCTACGCCTGGGCGGAGGACAGCGCGCCCTTCGCGTTCGCCACAGCCCAGGAAGACTTCGTGTACGGCGCGCGGCCGATGGGGGCCACCATCCAGTCGTATGGCGTCCGGTCGCCGCCCATGTCCTCACTGGGCGGACCCTCGGACGGGTACAGCATGGGCGTGATGATCAACCACGGCATGCAGGCGACCCACGGACCCATGGGCAACCCGATGGCCGTGTCGGCCGCGGCCTGCCGCTCGCACCGGTCGTCGCGAGAGATCGCCATTGGCCGCTGGACCAGCGAGGAGCACCGGTGGTTCCTCAAGGGCCTCGAGATGTTCCAGGGCCCAGCGTGGGGCGAGATCTCCAGGCTCATCGGCTCCCGCACGTCCACCCAAGTGCGCACGCACGCGCAGAAGTTCTTCACCAAGCTGGCGCGCCAGAACCAGACGCTACCGCACTTCGAGGCGCAGATCCGCAAGGAGCGCGAGCGGCTCATGACCCAGGGTATCGCCGTCGCCAACTCGTCCACGTCGCAGACGCCGGGGGCGACGTCCATGGGCGTCCGTGCGCCGCCGTCGCTGCTGTCGCGCTCGAACCTTGGCGGCGACGCTGGCGACGGGTTCAGCTTTGCGCAGAGCGTGACGCCCACGGCCACTAACGCCATGTTCAACCTCCACAGTGCCAGCGGGGGCCTCAACAGCTTCGCGCTCGCGTCGCTGTCGCCGACCGCCGCCAAGCTGTCGAATCTTGCCAAGAAGCGCTCGCACCGCGACATGCTGGCCACGGCCATGCACGACAACATCTCGCCGGCGGCCTCGTCGCTCGACGCCGGCGTATTCTCCAGTATTGGCGACTATAATCGTCAGCAGCAGCAGCAGCAGCAGCAGCAGCAGCAGCAGCAGCAACAACAACAACAGCAACAGCACAGCTACGAGTCCATGATGGCGAGTGCTAGTAAGCCGCGCCTGAGCGTCGACACGACGGTCCCAACCATGGCTGGGTACCCCCAGCAGCCGTCGCCGCTGTCCTGGTGTGGGCCACTGCCATCGCCCATCCCTCACCCGAGTCACCAACTGCAAGAGACGGTCGCCCTGGACGAGTCGCTGCCGTCCATGACCAACCTCCTGCGGAGGCGCAGCGTGACGGCCTTGTCGCCGCCCTCGGTGGCTAATTGATCGCGTATGGCTGTAAAAGGTAGGTTTTCGTTTCGTATCTCGGTGATTTTACAGGCTTCAATTACATTAATTACGTTAAATTGTAAAACAACAATTAAAAAACGTTCAAAGTAATGGAAGGGTTACGCGGTTATTTCGGAGGGCTGTCACTTCACGAGTTCAACAGTTTGCCTGGCTTTCTAAAGCCCACGCGTCATCTTGCCGCAACTCCAACATCCCTCGGGTCTCACCCCTTTCTCCATGGCGCCTGGCGGCTCGCGCAAGCGGCGCAACAAGCCAAAGCGACACGCGCGCTCGTCCGCCGCAAAAGCTGCGGCTTTGGGCGTGCGGCACGCCGTGGTGCTCGTTCTGGGCGACGTGGGGCGCAGTCCGCGAATGCAGTACCACGCGCTGTCGCTCGCGCGCATGGACCCTCGCGTGCGCGTCAGCCTGGCGGGGTACGCAGGCGAGACATGCGCGCCCGAGCTGTACGAGCAGCGTAACCTGCGGTTCCTCACGTTCTCGCCGCGCGCGACGCGCCCGTTGCCCGTCAAGGTGGTCGTGCAGTTTGTCCAGCTGCTGTGGCTGCTGCTGGTCTCGGCCGGCCGCTTCGACCTCGTGCTGCTGCAGAACCCACCCACGTACGCAGCCACCGTGTGTGTTTGGGTGTTTGAGTGTCTGTGTGTGTAAGAGAGTGAGCGTGAGAGAGGAAGGCGTCTCTAACTGGTTGACGGCCGCAGGATCCCGACGTTCGTGGCCGTGTGGCTCTGCTGCCGGCTCAAGGGCGCCAAGTTCGTCGTCGACTGGCACAATCTCGGCTACAGCATCCTCGCGCTGTCGCTCGGCGACCGCCACCCGCTCGTTAAGGTGCGTCCTGCGTGGTCGGTTGGGTGCGGACTGCTCTACCACGACGGCGTCGGCGTGGGTTGCTCATGCCTGCGGCTCCTCCGCTCGAGCAGATCGCGACGTGGACGGAGCGCGTGTTCGGGCGCAAGGCAGACGCCAACTTGTGCGTGACGCGCGTGATGCAGCAGTGGCTGCGCGACACATGGCAGATCGAAGCGACGGTGCTGCACGACAAGCCGCCGCCCTTCTTCCGGCCGACGCCCATCGAGGCGCAGCACGAGCTGTTCGCGCGCGTCGCCGACCAGCTCGACCATTGCCGTGACGTACGGAAGGTGTCAATGCCTGCGCAGTCCAGGAAGTACTGCAGATGGACTTACGCTTCGTGTGTGTGTATGTCACGCATGTGCGCTTCCCAGATCGTTCAATGGAACGACAAGGCGGAGGAGACGCTCCTGACGCGCAAGACCGGCGCCAAGGCGGCCGCTACTGCTCGCAACGACCGCCCGGCGATGCTCATCAGCTCGACGAGCTGGACCGCCGACGAGGACTTTGGCATCTTGCTGGACGCGCTGCAGAGGTTGGACGCACGCACGGCGTCTCTAGCGGCGAGCGAGTTCCCCAACTTGCTGGTTGTCGTCACGGGCAAGGGCCCGCAGAAGCAGATGTACCTGGACAAGATCAAGCGGCTCGCCTTCCGTCGCATCCGCATCGCCACCATGTGCGTCTATCGATCGGCGAGCTGCTGAAGCGCAAGACGGTGCTCTGACCTGCTCACGCGCATGCGACGGCTGCCAATCGCTATTGCAGGTGGCTTGAAGCGAGCGACTACCCGCTCATCCTCGGCAGCGCCGACCTCGGCGTGTGTCTGCACACGTCATCGTCCGGACTGGACCTGCCCATGAAGGTGCTCGACATGTTTGGCTGCGGACTGCCGGTCTGCGCCGTCGGCTTCCGGTGCCTGGACGAGCTGGTGCAGCATGACAAGTGCGTGGATTGTGCCTGGTGCGTATTACCATTCTGCCCAGGTGCTGACGTGGGTGCGCGCGTGCGTGTGGCTGTTTAGAAATGGGCTCGTGTTCGACACGTCGGAGCAGCTGTCGGAGCAGCTTTATAACCTGCTGAAGGCGTATCCTGTTGGCACCAAGCGATTGAACCGTCTTCGCGGCGCGCTCGCTCGTATCGAGGTACCGAACGTTGCAAAGCGGACGGAGGCATGTTGCGCAGTGACCAACTCTCTTGTGATTTGGATGATCGCCACAGCACTGGCCCGAGCACTGGAATCGCGTGGCAGCTCCCGTCTTTCGCAAGCAGCTCGCGCTCTGAGCCCAGCTCCAGCAGCATCATGCGTAGGGGTTTTTGGCTGGTTGTATTCGGTAGCTTCTTTTGCAACGCAACACGGCAGGCTCTGAACCAGTTCTCTCGAGGCGGCTGACGTGATGAGCGTCTTGATGTAGTCTTCACGTAGCTGCCGCTGCTGTTGCCGTTTGTGCTTGCCGCCCTTGCGCGCTGTGACCGAGACGCGTGGTGCTGGCGAGCTGACAGGTCCTCAATGCAGCCGTGGTGTACGTCGACCACGCACCCAGGCGAGGGTCATAATGGCGCACACGATCTCCTCCGCCTGGCGCTCGCGCTGCACGTCGTCGTACTCGTCGCTCCCTTCACGGACTCCCGTGGCGGCGGAAGCTCTCTCGACTGCGGCTGCCGCTGCTGTTGTGGCTCGGAGGAAGGATTCGGCTCCGTCGATGGCGCTGTCGCTGTTGACTCCCAGCACCTCTGAGTCAGCAGGGCGAGCAAGGTCACCAAGCGGTAGTGGACTTGCCCTTGTCCTTGCCGGCAGCCGCATAGTTGTGCACCGTCGCGGTAGCTGTTGGATGCTGTGAGCTGTACGCCAAAGCGCTGAGCTTGTGGCGCTCCGCCGTATACGGATGCTGTGTTGAAAATGTGCGACGTTTGTTCATTGCTTCGGGTCAATACGAACAAGTCAACGATTTGTGGGTACGGAAGTTGAAGTGGTTCACTTCAAGCTCAATTTAGGTTGAGTCAGTTGACGTGTATTCTTGTTTTAGGTGTTTTTGTATTCTCTTTTGCTGTTGCTGACATTGGATTCAAAGTCGCGATCGCTGGGCGAATACATCGCTTCGCACCTACGCGGTCGACGTCGTTGCCGTCGTGGCCCTCGCCTTGCGTGCCGCGCGGACTCGATCGGCGCGCGCGCGGTTCTCGGCGGCCTGGGCCTGCCAGCGCGGGTCCGTCTGGAACGCCATGAAGCGCGACGCCACGTTCTGGGTTGGCGGGGGCACGCGGGTGCCATCCGTGGGAGCCACATTGCCAGCGTTGGCGCGCGCTGCTGCGTTCTGCCGACTGCGCTCCTCCAACTGCCGGCGGCGCTCCAGCTTCCGCTCGCGCTCCTCGGCGTACCGGCTCGACTGCGCGTAGTTCATGTAGCGCGCGTCCATGTTGCGCTGGGGGGTCGACACCGTGGGCGGAGCAGCAGCGGAAGCACGGGGCGTCGCGGCGGTAGAGCGCGCGGCCTCGAGCGTCGGGGTCGGGGTCGGGGTCGGCGACTGCAGCGACGGCGATGAAGGCGACCGTAGAGTCGACTCGGACAACGGCTGCGCCTGCTGACTCACTCGCGGGCGTGATGAGGCCCTGATGCGTAATGAGGCACCTGAGTCGGCAGCAGGCGCAGTCGCAGCCGAGGTCGAGGCCGAGGTCGTCGCCGTCGAAGCCGCCGCAGTCGTAGTCTCCAGCGCTGTGAGGGCGAGCGCGATCACGTCGGTCTTCTGCTTGTCGGAGGTGGGGACCGGCTCAGGCTGGGTTTCGGCCAGGGCTTCTCCGAGGTCCGCGCGGACTTGCACGCCGAGAGCTTCATTGTCGCAGGCGCCGTCGCGTTGCTCGTCTTGCTCGAGCTCAGCTTCGCACTTCTTGGCGGAGTCACACACAGCGTCGTCGACAGGCTCCGGCTCAAGTGGCTCCATGTCCAGCTGGGCGAAAGGCAGGCTTGCCTCCAAGATGCTCCACAGGTTGTCGATCCGGCGCGCATCCTCGACCAGCGACGTCGTGGAGGGGGGAGTGTCGTCGTCGTCGACGGCCACGCCGCGCTCGTCCTGGCTGTTGACCCGGCGTCCGAGGATGCGGCGCGAGGCTCCAGGCTCGAAGATGTCGGCGAGTGACGCCACCGAACGCTCGGCGTCGGTCGAGATGGAGCTGCGGGGTCGCGACGAGCGAGTGCCAGTCGTGCGTGGCTTGAAGACAGAGGCGAGCGTCGAGACCGAGCGCTCCGCGTTGGTCGAGACCGAGCGCAGGGTCGTGGCGGGGCGAGGCGCCGTCGAGTGCGACGCACGCTCGAGGAGCTGGGCGAGGCGACGGACAGCCATGGCGCCAGAAACTTGGTCGGGAGAGTGGCAGGCGCAGTCTTCGGACGGAGGAAGGGGGCGGTCGCGGCAGCGGGGGGTGGCTGGCGCGGGAGCGGGGTACTCTCGAGTCTTCGGCGAGGCGGAGGGTCCGAGAATGAGCTGGCGCCGGTGGGAGCGGCGGTGGAGGCCCTGACGCCGGCGGAGGCGAAGACATCAGCGGCGGCGGCCGCGGGACGGGTGCGCTCCTCAGCTGGCTAGTCGCCTGGTCTCATGCTGGGACGAGGCTTTAGCCGCGGCGGATCGTGTGGCGGGGCGACACCGAGCCGCCTGCGTGCGGGACAGGAGCGCGCGCGTAGTGGCGCTGGCGGCGGTCGCGGGGAGCGTGGAGGGTCATGTAGGAGCGCGGGAGCTGCCGTCCCGCAGACTGCGGGGCGTCGGTCGGCTGTCTGGGGTAGCGAGCTGGAAAGTGCGGATGAGGGAAGTGATACAAAGTTGAAGATATAAGGCTGGGCGATGGATGGTGCCCTCAATGTTATGTGGTCACTTCATTTGAGACCAGGAGCGATGCTGACGAGGCCTCAATCCAGATTCTTGATTCAAGAATCGTTCACGAGGGCATTCTCTCTCGCCTTTCGTTGATTGAAAACAGTCGCCGAGTATTCGTCAGAGCCCGTCGGATGCTACTAAGTGCATTGATGACAAGGCAGAGACACCGTATGGAACTGTTGGCGTTGCAGCGCATTCTCTATCGATCGTACTTGGAAGTAGACGCGTTCATTGATGGTGAGTCGTGGCTGTTTTTAAGCGGCCCGAGTGACCGAACAGCCAGATTATCGTCCGCTAGACCGTTAAGTACAAACGCATGAAGAAGCGGCGATCGCCAGCACAGTATATGGACGCTCAAGGCGCCGCTGTTGGTTCAACACGCCAGCTCGTAGGAGACTCAATGGTGGCTTTCGGCGCCACATCATCAAAGCGAGCGGAATGGATTGTATGGTGGGTTTGATTGGACGGTGCTGTGGAATGGATGATCCACATACTGTCCGGCTTTGTTGTGAAAGACCGTTGTAACGACTTTCACAGCTGAAACCAATCGGTCTTTTCTCGTTTCTTCCCTCGGTGCGAACGCTATGACGACGTTCAACCTCGCGAAGACCTGGAGCTACAGTAGACGCTGTCGCTGTTGGTGATTTGAACTGTTTCTGCTCACACGACGTCTCACGTAGCGTCGTTCGATTGGACCGGCAGTCAGCAGTCAATGGCGGCGGGAATTCAGTACACATACCAATCTATGTGTGCGCGCGTCGCGAGCGAGCGAGGCGTGGACCGGCGATAGCGGCCACTAGACTGTACTGTATTACACTGTCGCATTGTGGCGGGCCTGGCTCAGGAACAACGTTAATCCGTCGCCCCACAAACGCATGCCGAAAAATATATTAGACAGGGGACGATTGTCCCTCGTTGCATCTCGCACGAGGGATAAATCCACGTGAAAGAATCCACGCAAATCAGGTCGTGACGCCGTAATTTGCAGTTGAACCCGTCCAACGAATTCCACTCTCTATACAAATCGCAAGAGTAGATTGCAAGGTGCCAAATTGTGGGTGCACGATTTTTCAGCGAGTCCCCTCTATGATCTCAGTCACTCAGTCACTCGCTTCGCTTCCCAAAGGAAGTTCACCCCTCCCCCCACGACCCCGGGAGTTTGGATCTCATTCCGCATTTTTCCAGCCCGGCGCTCCAGTCGTCTCGCCATACATTTGCAAGCTCAAACAAGGAGAAAGGCCAGCATGGTGCGTGTCGTCGGGGTCGTGGCAATGGCGGCGGCGCTCGGCGCGGTGGCCAGCGACGCGGCGCACCTCAAGATGAACGTCTACCACGCGAGCACGGGTAACGCGCAGGCGGCGGCGGCGTCGACGGACGCGTCCAGCGCGGGCACGGTGACGGCGCCCTCTGGGTCGAGCACGAGCGCGAGCACGAGCGGCGAGTGGCACATGAAGCCGGTCAAGTCGGTGCAGGCGCGCGTGCAGGGCGACAAGCCCAAGTGGGACGCGAGCGTCGAGCGCTGGCTCGCGAGCTTCTACGACACGTCGGAGCTCAACTACCGCGCGGTGCTCGACACGGTCAACACGGCGTCGGTCGAGGGCGCGCTCATGTACGTGCAGGCCGAGGGCATCAACGTGCAGGAGCAGTCGGTCACGTGCGAGCGCAAGAACAACATGCAGTACGTCGTCTTCTACGAGATGACCATCGTGCAGCCCAACGCGTCGCTCAAGTACTACGAGAGCCACTCGCCCTACGAGTACGGCGACTTTGTCGCCATGGACACGTCCGCCTGTACGGCCTCGGGCACGGACCTACCGGAGGCTTGCAAGCTCTACAACGGCCTGGACGGCGAGATGGCGCTCGGCGCCGCCGTCGGCGCCAACGAGCAGTCGACGGACCCCCGCGCGCCGTACCCGGGCAACTACTGGTTCTCGTTCCCCAGCTCGTGCGCGCAGGAGCCGCGGGGTGACGACAAGACGGACGAGTGCCGCGAGGAGTACCCTGGCGGCCTGTGCCCCATGGGCGTCGAGCCCGACGGGATCAACTGCACCTTCACGTACACGATCCTCGGCTACATCAACATTGACGACCTCGTGGGCATCACCACCATGACGAGCTCGTCGGGCGCGACGTACGCCAACTACTCGGAGTTCTGCGGGGACGGCGGCGTCGAGTTCTCGGCCACCAACACGGGCAGCGGCTTCTCGGACGTGACGAGCATTGCTTTCTGGGAGAACCCGGGCGACGAGGACGCCAACGCGAAGCGCACCGAGACCATGGTGGAGATGTACAACTCGCTCGCGGCGAGCTTTTCGGGCTCGGGCGACGACAGCGGCGCGACCATGACGGCGCTGCCCTCGGTCGAAACGCTCGTGAGCGAGAATCCGGCCTGCTACGAGAACAGTGCCACGTGCGCGTCGTCCGCGAACGGTTGCAGCCGCAGCCTGTACGCGCAGGTCTGCTTGAAGTGCTCGAGCGCTGGCGACGGCTGCGTGGCGGCTCCGTCCGACTTTACGTTCCCGACGCTCACGCTGCCGGAGACGTCGAGCGACAAGGACTCTGAGAGCGGATCTAGCAGCGACGACGTCGACAGCGACGGCAGCGACGGCAGCGACGGCAGCGACGGCAGCGACGGCGAGGGCAAGAAGAGCTCGAGTGGCGAAAAGAGCGGCAGCAACGACGCCAGCGCCAAGTCGCTCGTGTCGTCGGCGGTGGCGCTCGCTGCCGTGGTCGCCGCTGTCATGCTCTGAGTGTCACCAGGTGGCCAGTGAAGCTGGCGCAGCGCCTCTTCCGACTGTACGGCTCGGAGGAAGGTAGCGTGCTGGAACCGCGGTGGCGGAAGAGGACTGCGGCGGCGGCGCGTCATCCCGCTCCGCCTGCAGTGCCTCGCATCGTCATCGCCCAGGCGATCTGTATTCTTCTTCAAATGTAAGAGAGCACGCGATTTCGTGGGAAAAGATGCCTGTTTCGTTGCAAGTTGAGCATGCAAGGAGATGCAGCGGTATCATAGTGTCCATTTGCTCCAACAGGTCAAGTTCCACACATTAAACGGCCACTTCAACTTCAACTATGCATTTTGCGGTTCAACAGTCGACCTATAGTTAGTGTAGGTGACACGACTGCTGTTCGACCATCCATCCATGCCGACTAGTGTAAAAGCCCCCTATGCTTTAGACAGCCTTGATGACGATCGAGACGGGGTAGTGGTCGCTGTTGTAGCCGCTGCACGACGCCGTAAACAGGTCGTGGTTGAAGGACACGGCCGAGACGCTGCTGGAGAGCGACTCGGACACGAGGATGTGGTCGAGGCTGCTCAGCTCGGCGGCCTCGTAGACGCAGTCGCCGTCCTCGTCGTACCACTGCGAGTAGCGGTCGGCCTGCGAGGCCTTGGACGCCACCTGCACGAACTTGGAGCCCGTGAGGATGCGGAGCACGCTGCTGATGGGCGTCTTGCCGTTCTTGTCCAGCACGGTGCTCGACCAGTCGTTCATGTCCCCGGCGACGATGGCGTGGTAGCCGCTCGCCACCGCGGCGTTGGCCAGGCTCGCGAGTACCATGGCCTGCGCCTCGCGCTCGTAGCAGCGCGACGCGCTCTCCGGGTTGGCCAGCAGGTGCGCGCCCACGAGCGTGAGGGGCTTGGAGAAGCCCGAGACGTTGAAGGTCGTGTAGAAGTGCTTGCTCACGCCCTTCGTCGAGCTGTAGCCCGAGGCGGGCGGACACGTCGAGCCCGAGACGGGGATGGAGGCGGTCGCGGTCGAGCGCTTGAGGTCCACGACCGGGTCCACGCGCGTCAAGAGCGCCGAGTTCTGGCCCGTGGCCGTGTCCGCGCCCTTGACCAAATACGGCTTGTAGGTCGAGTCGCCGAGCGCCTCGAGCTGCGAGATGACGGCGTTGAGCGCCGCGCAGTCCTCGACCTCGTTCATCTGGATCATGTCGGCGTCCAGCTTCTTGATGACGGCGGCGACCTGCTTGACGTGGTTGGTGGCCGCTGTTGAGTCGGCCCACTTGCAGTCTGCGCCGGGGCAGTCGAGCGCGCCGAAGCCCGTGAGGAAGAGGAACTCGGCGTTGAAGGTCGAGAACTTGAGCTGCGTCTTGGTCTTGCGGCGGTCCCCGGCCGTCGAGGGCGCGGTCGCGCACGCCGTGAACGTGGCTGCCTGCGTCGACAGGACACCGGTGGCGAGTACGCTGAGCAGGAGCAGGAGGCGGTGGAAGGCCATCGCGAAGGAGCGGGTGCTGTTGGTGTGTCGAGGACGGCGCAAAAGGCGGAGTGCGGCTCTTTGGAGGCGCGTTCGGGTCCTGGAGACCCTTGCTTCAGTACTCGACACCCACGCCTACTCTGCGCGCAGAGCACGCAAGAATCTCGAGTGTCAATGGCAGGGAATTGCGCTCGTGGAGATTGCAGACACCGTCGCTGCAGGTCCCAGTCGGTGCATGATCGATCATCCCGATCTGGTTCGCGGCTTCAGCGAGTCGCTAATCAGATTCGCCGCGGGAGAAGCTCCCAATCGCGCATTTGGCCGGCGAAAGGGATGGCGACTGTCCACTGCAAAGAAGTGAACGCGGACAAAGCTTCCCTGCGCGCTCATCCTCGTCGCGTCCCGGCTTTTGCGCGCTCATCCATTCGGCTCCATGAAGCCGACAGAGGACTTGGTGGCACCAAGTTGGTGCAGCTCGGTGAATGCGATGATGGGGGAGAAAGGGACGCTCGCCTCCACCGTCTGCTCCTTTGTTGACGCTGTCGTTTCGTGCCGATTGCAGTCGCAAGGTTTGGCGACAGGCGAGGCATCTCGATGTCAATCCGAGCTGTGGATGGCAAGGCCACTCAATCACTACTCATACCTTATCATGGCACACGCTTGCACCTTCAGGTGGATGAATGCTGACAGGCATTCACGATGAATGATGCATGCCGAGAGGTGCTGAATCTAAACTCCTCAACTTGTCACCGCAACACGATCACTACGAAGAGAGCTAAAGGTGGCTAGCAAAATGAATTCGCATCAGTGGTAAAGCTCAGCAATTGCGTCCACGGTAATCACGCCGCTTCCGCTAACGGGCAGTTTTAAGCCACTTTGGCATCGACCCGTATTTTGCATCATTCCTACTTTGTAAAAGCCCCGAAGGTGCTTTTACAGGTAAGGATTACCAACTGATGAGTAATTTGCTCTCGTGCAACTCTTGCCTATTATATACCACCGCTTTGTCCCGTACGCAAATTATCGATATGCAGCACCTTTCAGAATTCAGAAATTTGCATCAACTACCGCATGCGATGAAAACATTCGCCCAAACAAATAGTATGTGCTTTTGGTCCATCAGGACGCGAAACGACGCCCCCCGCCACGTTGAAGTTTCACCGTCAGCAGCTCCCAACTCGCCGGTCTATCTTTGTTCGACCGACGAGCGTCAGCAGCTCGCGTCGTGCTGCCGCTGCATGACCCGCCCGGACAGTGATGGACAATGGATTCTCGGACGCGGTGGCCACCACCTCGCTGTCGACCTCTTCGTTTGCCGCTGCGATGGGCGCTCGTCGTCCGAGGTCCGCCCAGGCGTTCCCATCCGCCGCTCGCAAACTCTTCTCGCCCAACTCTGCAGCAACGACGGCGCCGGCATTCCACGGTGTCGTCGCTTCGCCAGCGTCGCCGCTGTATAGTATGTACCGCCCGCGCCTTTCATCCCGGAGAGAATCGATCGTCACGGCAGATGCAACGGGTGCGTCTCCTGGGTGGACGCGGCGCCAGACAGTTCGCGCTACGGACGCGGCGCTGGTTGCGTCTGCGCCAACAACACTCCGACCTCGCACTGCGGCAACAGGGATTGCGAGGCAGGTGGTACAAGAGGAGGTCGAGCTCCAGCGCCGAGTGACGCGGGACGCCCAGCGCCAGCTGCTCCGGCTCCAACGGGAGCTGTCGACGCGCGAAAAGGAGATCCGGATGCTCCAGCAGCAGCTCGACAAGCTCAGCCAAACGACACAGACGCCCACGTCTCAGTGTGCGTCCGTGAGCTCTCCTACCGCTCGCGACGCGCTCGCTCCTGGCGATTGCAAGCCTACGAGCAACAAGGTCAGCGCGAAGTCCGCGGCCGGAGCTCAGATACTGCTGATACCAACGCTACGAGAGCAGCTCGCCAACCAAGACGCGTACAAGAAGCGGCTGCGGCACATGCTCGATCGACTCGCGCGTAGCCTCCAGCTCACGACGGCAAACGAGGAGCTCCTGCGCCAGCAGTCGACGTGCGCAACGCGAGAGCGGACGCTGTTCGCAGAGAAGCTGGCCCAGGACCGGAACCAGTGCCGAGCGCTGGAGAAGCAGCGAGCGCGCATCCTGCAGCAACGTCTGGCCTTCCAACGCGACTCGGAGCGCTTGCTAGCGACCTATCGCGACGAAATCGCCGCCCGGTCGGAAGTTGGCGTCCAGCGACAGCTCGCGGACCGTCGGCGCCGCAACCTCCTCCAGCTTTTGGAGTCGCGGCCAAGCTCGGACACAGCAAGCCGTTCGTCGAGCGCGCCTGCAGCCGATCCCCCAGTGGCCTGTCCAGCCGAGGCAGTGCTTCGCAGATCGCAGGGCGGCGCGACTCAGCGGCACATCCTCGCGTTGAACGCTGCGCGCCGGTCCCAGCGACGCAACAGCGCGGTGCTCGCCGCAGACGCGTCCGGCCGCCGCGAGTCCGTGTTCGAGCTGTATGAAGCCCAGTACGAGCGCATCCTCGCCGAGACGGGCGAGTCGGACGCGATCCGCGTGCTCGAGGGCTTCCTCGGGTTCGCCGACAGCCAGAAGCGGCTGAAGGAGATCGAGCAGGAGCTCGGCGTCGAGAGCGAGCGGCTCGAGCAGGAGCAGCACGCGCACGCCACGCTGCTTGGCCACTTGCGCTCGTCCGGGATTGCAGAGGTCGAGAAGCGCAAGAAGATCCGAGACTACCTGGAGCAGGTCATGCACGAGCGACAGGCCGAGAAGGTCCAGGCCAAGGAGACTTTCGGCGAGCACGCCAAGCTCTTCCTGTGTGCGTTGCAGCTTTCAACCACGCGGGACAAGGGGTGGGTGGCCCTGTATCGCAAGCTACGACTAACCATTGTGCTCGGAACCTGTCCTATAGACATCCAGCAGGGCGTGCTCAACGTTGCCGACTTGCTGCATTGCCTCGAAGAGCGAAGCGCGGCTCCTACGACCTCCCCGGCAACAGCAACGCCGCCTCTGGGCTCCTTGTCTGCGTCCTCGACTGTTGTCGTTGGCGGGACGCGAGTGCCAGTCGTGACCGGCGCCGTGTCAGTCTCCGAAGCCGCATATACACTCACGACGCTGGTGCAGCACGCGCTCTTCACCGCTCGGAACCAAGCGGACGTCGCCGCGCCGATCGCGTTCTCGACCGACCAAGTCGACCAAATCGCGCTCTTGGCGCCCGACTTGCGGATCGACCGGCTCGTGGGCTCCACTGGAGTGCCAACAAAGCCAATCAGTGTCGTCGGAGCGGGAGTTCACCGGCGGGAGGTCGACGACTGGGACGTACGGAGGCAAAGCACCGCCAGTGCCCAAACCGACCAGGAGGAGGAACTCGAGCAGACTGAAGTGCGCTCGGTGCGCCGCGCGATCAAAGAGCAGGAGGAGCAGGCGCTGAGGGAGGCGGAGGCTCTGTTCCGCACCATTGACGCTCGCAAGCAGCGCCAAGCCGCGTTGGTGGCGCATTTGGCGGCCAACAGCTCCGACGATGGCAGGCCCAAGCGGCTGCTGGCTTCAGCGCTCGGCTTCGTATCGACTGGTAAGCCCCATCAACTGCCGACCGCGACGTACGACATGTCGCCGGCCGCCATCCAGGGAGCGCTTGCGGCTCCCGAGTCGGAGGAGGCGATGCGGGAGAAGCTGGAGGCTGTGCACGCCTTCTTCCGGGAGAAGCGCAAGTTCGGACAGGCCCACTGCAGTGACAGCAGCGCCGGTAACAACGCAACAGCTGCTGCGACTGCGACTGTGAAGCAGAGCGGAGGCAGCGAGTCGCGGCAGCCCACGCGGCCGCAGATCGACGCAGCCAGGGCACTGACGGGCGAGGCCATCAGGCGCAAGATACTGCGGAGGAAAGGGAGCATGGTGGCCAAGCCGAGCGACGAACAGCACGCGCAGCAGGCTGTCGACCAAGCTTCCGCTACGGGGCCACCGTCGGACCCGAGCCAAGCCGGTAGTGTAGAGAGCCGGCAGGTCGTCCATGGAGGCGGCAAGGCAGCCAGGAGCAGTCCGGGCGCCAAGGGGAGGGACGCTCCCAAGCGCAATGGGTCCGCGCGCTCTGTTCGCGACCGCCAAGCCAGGTGACGTCTTGTCTCCCGACAATAGACCTGTTTTCTCGAGCACTACGTCGCTCGCTGGTCGTGTCAGTGAAGGGAAGTGTATGTGATGGTGCAGGCACGCGTCTCTGGAACTAAAGGCTGTGGGCTGCCCACTACGTCAGGCGATGCAAGCGCGCATGAAGGCGTTGTAGTCGACGAGTCCGTCCTCGCGGTCGAACTGGCGCAGCACGAGCAGCAGCAGGTCGTCGGGCACGGGCAGCGCGTACCACTCGAGCAGCTGCCGGAACTGCGCGGCCGTCACGCGGCCCGCGCCGCCCTTGTCGAGCGTCTTGAGCGACGCGTAGATGGGCTTCCACTTGGCCTTGATGCCCGCGCGCAGTGACTCGGGGACGCCGCCGCTTGGTCGAGGCGTCGCCCCGTTGTTGCTGCCGCCGCCCGAGTGCAGCGCCGGCAGGCCTTGGAAGCCGGAAGGCGCCTCGGGCAGGTCGCTGAGCGAGCTCGTGAGCGTCCGTAGGAAGGCCGGGTAGCTGAAGCGCCCGTCCTGCTCGACGTCGTACTTGCGCGCGAGCCGCATCAGCTCGTCGTCGCCGAGCCGCACGCCGGCCTCGGCCAGCACCTTGCGCAGCGCCTGGGGCGAGACGCTGCCTCGGCGCTCGCCGTCCGCCTGCCGCAGGCTCTTGGCCACCTGCTTCCACTTGGCCTTGCCGAGCTGCTGCAGCTGGTTCTGGACTGAGCGCTCCACGGCCGCCGCCCCACTCGCGTCGCCGCGTCCGTTCGGCCGCTCGATCGCGTTGGCGACGGCGCTGGCGGCCAGCACGTGGCTGTCTCGGCTGGCCGCGCGCGCGTCGGCCGCCAGCTGCCCGGGCTTGCGCACGGCGCGCGGGCTGATGCCGACGGCCGAGTAGTACGAGCAGTTGCTCGACACGTCGCTGAGCCCGTCGAGCTTGTCCGGGTCGCGCCCGCCCAGCGCGTGCAGCAGCTGCAGGTACTGCACGCGGCCCGCGACGCGCTCGCCGGCCTCGTCCTCGGCCTCGTACGCGGCCTCGTACGCGCCCAGCAGGTCGCGCGCGCCCTCGTCGCTCAGCGCGACGCCCAGGCGCTCGAGCACGCGCCGCACCTCGGGGGCCGTCAGCTGTCCGCTGCGCGTCGGGTCCACGGCCTGGAACAGCTTGTACACCGCGCGCTGCTTGCCGCGCGACGCCGTCAGCAGGTGCCGCACCGCCTCCCTGGCCTCGTACGCGTCTAGCACCGGCGCCGACGGCTCGTCCTCGAAGGCGTCGCCGCCGTCCGCGTCGCCAGTGTCGTCGTCGTCGTCGTCGTCATCGTCCTGGAGCACCAGCGCGTGGGTCTGGAGCCCCGCGGCCGCGTCGCAGTCGAGCAGCAGTCCGCGGTAGTAGAAGAGGCTCTGCGAGACGTACTTGGCGAAGAAGGCCTCCTGCGCGCGGGCCTCCTGCCGCGACGGGCTCTTGGGCCCGCGGCCGTGGCTCAGCTGGCGCCACACGTCGCGGAAGGCGTCCAGGGACACGAAGCCGCGGCCGTCCGCGTCCGCGCCGCGCAGCCGCCCCTCGAGCGCGCGCACGTTGGCTCGGCAGAATTCGCGCAGGCGCCGCTCCTCGGCCTGCGCCTCGTCCTCCTCGCCCTCTCGGCCCGGGCCGAGTCCGTTAGGCTGCATCGACTGCATGTAGGGCGGCCGCACGCGCGCCTTGCCCTCCCCTCGCCTCCTGCGCGGACTACCAGCACCGTCCGTGGCGTTGCTGTTGCTGCTGCTGCTGGCGGCCGCCTCGAGCCCCGGGTCCTCGTAGTCGGTGAGGAAGGACGCGTAGCGGATGTGGACGCCGTCGGCGTTGCCGCCCGCGAGCGACTGCGCGAGCAGCTTGTCCTCGTAAAAGACGCACAGGAAGGCCACCTGCGCGTCCGAGAGCGCCAGCCGCGGCTGCACGACGCGCGCAAAGGCCGAGGCCGGGAGGCGGCCGGCGCGCCGCGTGTCCTGCGCGTACAGCGCGTCCTTGACGGCCGCCCACTGGTCGCCCGAGAGCTGCGCGCGCTGCACGCGCACGCTCCAGACCATGACGAGCGACTCGGTGGGCGACTTGCGGAACGCCATCTCGGCGCGCGCGTGCGCGTCCTGCTTGTGGAAGGCCACGGGGTCGAGCACCACGGCGCGGTAGCTGCGCACGAGCGCCCGGTACGCCATGAGGTTGTGCGTGTGCGAGCCGCAGGCGCGGAAGAGCGCGCCGAAGTGCCGCGCCGGCAGGTCGCCCATGTGCATCGACAGCACGCGCAGCAGCTCGGCGGCCGGCACGAGCCCTGAGCGCGCGGGGTCGCTCGACTCGAGCGCCACGAGGATGGAGCGCCACGAGTCGTCCGGGAGGCACGCGAAGGCCTCCTTGAGCTCGTTGCCGGGCGACGACAGCGCCGACCGGTTCTTGTTGGCGCCCTGGACGTCTCGCTGACCCGAGAAGACGAGCGAGCTGTTCTCGTACAGGCGGCGCGAGAAGGCCAGCGGCCCGGCGGCAGCGGCCGTGGTGGTGGTCGTGGTCGTGGTTACTGTCCCTGCTGCTGCTGCTGTGGTTGTTGCTGTTGCTGCTGCTGTGGTGGTCGCGGAGCCGTCGGGTTCGAGCTCGCTGCCGGCGCTGGGCTTGATGACGTCCCCGAAGACGGCGAAGAACTCGCGGTAGTCGACGACGCCGTCGCCGTTGGCATCAAAGTGGGCCATGAGTCCGTGCAGCGCGCGCGGCGGCAGCTCGAGGTTGAAGTTGCGCAGCACGCGCGTGAACTCGGCGGCCGAGATGGCGCCGTTGCCGTCGCGGTCGAGCGCCATGAAGGCCTTCTTGACGTCCGAGTAGCGCGACGAGATCTTGTCGTTGAGCAGCACGCGCAGCTGCTCGAGCTCCAGCGGGTCCGCCGTCATGGCGCTGTACGTGGTGGCCGTCACGCGCTTCTTGGGCGGCGACGGCGCGGCCGCGGCGGACAAAGAGGTAGGGGAAGAGGCGCCGGCGGACTCGGCGGTGGCGTAGCCATCCAAGGCGGAGGACACGCCGGGCGACCGCAGCGTGTTGCTGACGGGCGACACGGACCCCGAGTCGCCGCCGCCGATGGTCGAGACCTTGCCGAGCCGCTCGAACACGAGCGACTCGCTCACCGTCTTGGTGTCTCCGTGCTGGAAGTCGCTGCCGAACTGCAGCAGGAAGGCGCTGTAGTCGACCAGGTCGCTGTCCGCCGCGCCGACCGAGGCAGACGCCGGCGGCGTCGCCAGCATGTTGAGCACCTGCGCGCTCACGGGGACGCGTAGGTCCCTCTCCAGCACGCGCGCAAAGTCTCGCGTGCTCAGGAACCCGGAGCGACTCGCGTCCGCCTGGCGAAGCGCGTCGCGGACGGCGGCCCAGGACACGCGCAGGTGCCGCGCGAGCGCGTCGTGCAGCTCGTCCATGAGCACCGCGTGGCGCGCGCCGAGCTTGCCCAGGTGCTCGGCCAGCCGCGCCTTCCTGATCTGTCCGCGGCCCACGACGGCGTTGCCCGACCGGCGGCAGCTCTCGACGACGTCGGCCACGAACGCCGCGTACCCGACGCCGCCGTCGTTGTTCTCCTCGTACTCGTGCAGCAGCGCCTGGGCCTCATCGGGCGACACGGGGACGCCGTAGCCCGAGAAGACGGCGGCGACGTGCGCGAGGGACACGCCGCGCGCATGCGTCGACGGCGGCGGCGCGAGCAAAAAGTTGCCGCCCAGGTTGCGCACGTCGCCGCTCAGGATGAGCGGCTTCTTCCTCCACAGCGCCGGCGGCGACGGCGACGGCGACGGCGACGAGCGCGCGGCAAACTCGGGCGGTCGCGGGTCCTCGCTCTTTTGCTGCGGCTGGAACGGCGACAGCCCGGCGAAGCAGCCGCCATCCCCGCCATTATGAACGCGCTTGGCCGGCGACATGCCCAGCGCGTACGTCCGTCCCCCGCGCGCGGCGGTCGGAGGCGGCTTGGGCGACGCCTGGCCGGCCTTGATCGGCCGCGGCGTCACCGCCGGCGCGAGCTTGCTCCCTTGCTGCTGCATCCGCGGTCTGGGAGCACGCCGATCGCTCCTGTCAGTGGGCGCCGACTCTCCGAGCCTCCGAGTCGGCGGCCGCGGAGATGGAAGCGCGGCGGGGAGAGTTGGAGGAGGGCCAAGGCCGGTTATAGCTCGGACGGTGGAGCTCGAAACACACGCAGGCCTGCTGTATTTATAGATAGACACGAGCAGGAGCACCCGCAGCCACATACATCGCCACGCCGCCAGTGGCTGGTTAGAGCGCCGCGACCGCCGTCCACACGCTCGTGGACCCCAATACGAGCCACAAGAGCGTCGCCCCGGCGGGTTGGGCCGACGAGACGGCTCCGCTGCTAGCTGACTCGTCTGACTCGGACTCTGCCTCGGACTCCAACTCCTCTGACGAACCTCTTTCAGCGCTGTTGTCCTCGCCGGCCGCGGTCTTGGTGGCGCTCATAGCGGCGCTGCTGCTCTCGCTACCGGACCCGGACGCGGACGCCGAGTCGTCGACCACGCGGAGGTCCGGGAAGGAGAAGTCCTCTGGCGCCACGACGCAGCCATCCTCGTCGGCGCTTGAGCACACTTGGCACACTTGGAAGTAGCCGCGGCGGCGGCAGCCGTGCGTCGCGGACGCGCACTGCACGTTGTTCAGGTAGCACGGCGGGTTGCTGGCGGTGAGCGCGTCCACCGACGGCAGCGCGACCATGCGTCCGCCGGCGTCGGCCTCCACGAGCTCGGCGTACCGCTCGACCATGAGCTGCGCGCGGCGCGCGTTGGCGCTCGAGTTGGTCGGGTCGGCCCAGAAGGCGAGGCTCTTGTTGACCTGGACCGTCTCGCCCGCCTCGTCCACGACGGCCGAGAACTCGACGCCTCCGGCCTGGCAGAACTGCGAGTAGTTGGCGTAGTACTCGCCCGAGGCCTTGTCCTTGACGCGCGTGATGCCGACGAGGTCGTCGATGGAGATGTAGCCGAGGATCCGGTACGTGAAGGTGCACTTGTCGCCGTCCGGCGCCTCCCCATAGTCGCAGAGCCCGCCGGGGTACGCTTGGCGGCACGCGTCGGTCTTGTCGGCGCGCTCCTCGAGCGGGCAGCTACCCGGCAGCGAGAACCAGTACGTGTCGGGGTACGGCGCGCGGAAGTCCGTGTCCTTGGCCTCTCCGCCGACGCACGGGCCGATGTCGGGCTCGCCCTGCCGTCCGTGGAACTGGTAGCACTCGTCCGGGAAGACCATGTCGCCGCTCGTGGGCGTGCAGCGACCGCTGTCCATGGCCACGAACGGGCAGTACTCGATCGTGGGCGCCGAGGACTGGTAGAGCGCGACCGCGTTGCGCGTCTGCATGATCTGCAGCGCGTAGAAGACGACGTACTGCATGTTGTTCTTGCGCTCGCACGCGACCGACTGCTCCCGCGCGTTGATGCCCTCGGCCTGCACGTACATGAGCGCGCCCTCGACCGACGCCGTGTTGGCCGTGTCGAGCGCGGCGCGGAACTTGTCGCGGAAGCTGTCGCCGTACATGGACACGAACGTCCGCCGCTCCGCGTCCCACTCGGGCGCGTCCGCCTGCACGCGCGCGTGCACCACCGTCACGGACGTCATGGCCCAGTCGGCGGCCGAGGTGAAGGGCACCGGCCACGACTTGTCGGTCGCCGCCGACGCGGACGTCGACGTCGACGTGCCGGACGATGACGATGACCATGACGATGACCATGACGACGCGTGCGAGCCGCTGTCGCTGAAGGAAGCCGCGTGCACCTCGCCCGGTCCGTCGCTGCTGCTCGCGCTGCTGCTCGCGCTGCCGCTCGCGCTGTCGCTCGCGCTGCCGCTTCCCAAGGCGCTGGATGCCACGCCAGCTTCGCTGCTGCCGTCGCCACTGGCGCTGCGGTCGTCAGCATCGAGGGAGGCGGCGGCCGTCGCGTTGCGCGCGCCATCCACCGCCGCGTCCATAGTTAGCAGCAGCAGTGCGAGCGACAGCGCCGCCACAAGCCGCCGGGCGCGTCCAGGAGCCGTCATCTCGGAGGGGAACAAGACTGGGAGCAATGAGTGCTGGTGGCTGGACCCAATGCTCGACACTGATAATGTCGGACTGCAAGTCTGCGGCCTGGAATAATCGACGCTCAAAGTACAGTATGATTCACGACTTTACGCACTTGCCCGAAAGCATATGGACGCGCATATGGTGGTGGTGCTGGGAAGATGCCATATGGTGGTGGTGCTGGGAAGATGCCATATGGTGCGGCTGTCTGCCATATGGTGCGGCGGACTGAGCTGTATAGTAGTGCGAGTTGACGTTGAAGTTCTCGTAGCGGACTCGTCTGCTGGTACAGTGTATTAGCAATATGCTGCAACCCCGACTTGCCGTCCATGGAGGCCCTTCAAAGTTCATCTGCCGTCCCGACGGCATCTTCCTGTAGCCGATCTCCGTCGCTGGACGGCGTCAGCAGAGAGGCCTCGATCGACCGAAGCGCGTAGTGCGCCTGCACTGTCGTCGGGCGTCGCGGCGCATCCTGCGCCATGCACTGCTCCGCCAGCTCTCGCACTGCACGCGGGCATCTCGGGTGGAAGCTCGGGCGCAATGCTCCCGTCGAGACCATGTACAGCAGCGTGATGGTGCACATCTTGCCCTCGGTCTGTGACGCGCGCCGCCCGACAACGGCGTCGTCGTATGGGATCGCGTGCGTGTCGAGCTCGGACAAGAGCACGCCGAAGCTGTACATGTCGACGGGCGGGCCATAGCTGGGGCTGCCGGCGAGCACTTCGGGGGCGATCCAGCGGCCAGTGCCGACGGCCGCAGTCATGGTCGCCTTTTCCGACTGCCTCCTCGCCGTGCCAAAGTCCGTGAGCTTGGCGCGCGTCGCGGCCTCCTGGCACGTCAGGAGCACGTTTCGCGCCTTGACGTCGCGGTGCACGACCGGCAGCGCAAACGAATGCACGTACACGAGCGCCTCGGCGACGTCGACCGCGATCCGGAACGTCTGGGCGTCCCACACGCCTGCGCGCGAGTCGGCGGTCGCGGCCAGGTGCGCGCGCAGATCGCCCAGCTCCATGTACTCGAACAGCGCCTGGAGATCTCTGTGGTACTTCCACGCGATGTCGACGAACCGCACAATGTTGGGGTGCTCCAGGCCGGCCACGAGCTTGATCTCGCGAACGAAGGCCTGTATCCGCTCGTGGTTAACGGCGCCGGCCCCGTTGCCTGCGCTCTTGGCCAGGCGTTTGGACGCAAGAAGCTCCGAGTGGCGGTACTGAACGAGCCAGACGACCCCGAACGACCCGCCGCCGAGCTCTCGAATGTCGACGATGTTGTCGACGTCGATGCGAAGCGCACACAAATGGGCGTCACTCCACAGACAACTCGCCGCAGCAGACGGCGGCTTGGCCGCGTCTGCGAGAATCGCGGTGCTGTTCCCAAAAAGTAGTCGCTCGGCCGGAAGCGCCGCCGTCGATGCCACGATGCGGCGCCAACAAACGCCACCACAAGCGTGATTGCACCGCCAGCAAGGCTGAGAATGAGCTCAATACGTCCGGATACCGTCGAAGTCTCCGTGTCTGGAGCTCGTGAAGCCGCCATTGATGGTGTCGGTGCCGGTGGCAAACTGTTGGGTGTGCTGGCGCCAGAAGACCCACTGTCGGGGACGCACACGGTCAATCCCGACCTGATCCGGCGCTCCTCCATGCCGCTGCAGTGGATGCCCCCCAATATGTCGGCGTTCGTGAGGTCCAGCGTGACGAAGTCGAGGAAATCCGCCTCGGAGCGCGTCAAGCTCGGTGTCTGCAGCGGGTTTCCGCTCAGGTTCCTGCGAGAATGTACGATGCATGTGCATTAGGCGCAAGTCGACAGCGTACGAGTCGAGAAAGCTTACAGCTCGAGCAGCTTCTTGAGCTGGAAGATGCTCGATGGGATCGATGTGAGCGCGTTGTCGGCCAGAACTCTGGTCGATCCTCCTCACAGGAGATCAATAGTGAATACAACGAACAAGGAGTCGACGAATGATCGGGTCAAACACTTACAGCGTCGTCAGATTCGGCACCTTTGCGTCGAAGGAGCTGATGTTGTTGTCGAGCAGGTTCCTGCTCCAGAGTAGCAGATACCGTTAGACCCGAGAGCGCCTTCAAGCCCATACCCACCACTCATTGGAGGTCACGTACAGATACTCCAGCTGCGGGAGGTCGGCGCCAAACACCTCGAGCGCGTTGTGTGATAGGGTCCTAGGTATCCGTACAAGGACCCACGAAGTGTCAGCGAGTCATCAGCCATTCAATGCTCTAGGAGCGACCTTGTCAGTGCTTACAGCGATGCGAGCCGCGGCATTTGCGCTTCGAATGTCTTGAGGTCGTTTTTGTTCAAATCCCTGCCAATTGGTCAAGTAGAAGCGTCATCCACGGCCGGCCGCCACAAGCATCCTACGCTCTCAACGACTGCGTACAGCGTCTCCAGAGCGCGGTGGCTGGCGTTGAAGGACTTCAAGTGGTTGTCCTTGATCGCGCTGTGCCATTAACCACACGTCGTGTGAGCCGTTGGTGTCAGTGTAGTGCCAAGCGAGCGGTTCGCACATCCGGTCGAGTGCGGGAAGGCGCTGTCGAGGTCCAGGTCGAGCGACGTGAGCACGCAGTTCTGCAGCGTGATCCTCTTGATGCCCGCCGGCAGCATGGCTGCGAGCTCGCTCGTCACACCGTCGAGGTCCATGCTGCTGAAGCCGACCCACTCGAGCTGGGACGCGCGCGTCAGTAGGTCCGGCGCAAGGTCGACTCTGACAACCTTGTCATTCAGGAAGCGGTCGTAGATCGGTCCTCCGAAGAAGTAGGCGACGGTAACGTTGTCCGCGAGATCCATGGAGGACACGGAGGTCAGGTTGTCGTTGGACGGGAACGCGTCCGCGCCCTGTGACGCGCACCCAATGTACGCGGCGACGTGGGCGGCGTAGCTGGCGTCCGTCGCTCGCCGCGCCAGCTCCTGCTGGCTCTGGTACGACCCGAAGGGGATGAGGTACAGGAAGTCGCCGTTGTCGACTGTCTGTGGGAAGCACTGGTACTGGCACACCTCGTCCTCGCCGGCGCTGCACCTGGCGCAGTCGTTGCTGGCGTTGTACACGACGCACGGGAGGTGCGCGCCGCAGGCGCCGCCGCACTCCCACGTGAGCTGCTTGGCCGGGGCCGCGCAGTCGGCGTGCACGCGCGTCGCAGCGATCGCACACGCAGCTACAGACAATAAGACGAAGCGGGGCGGCATGGCCGTCGGCCAGCTTCTCGAGTGATGGAGCCGCACGCTTGGAGCTGTAGTGATGCCATGGGCACTCCGTCGTGAGCTCGTCCAATGCTGGCGCGATCAGATTGACTCTTGTGACAGATACAGGTGGGAAGATGCGTTGTTTTGGCGCACATCGATTTCATAACACGGTGCAATACAATGTGGATGAACCTTATAATCTCCGAAAGACGAGCCTTGTTTTGACAAATGTGTCAAGTTGAAGTTGACGACGGACTGGACCTCAATGAGCGCATTGGAGCCCCTCACTCAACCAACGAACGACGCGTCTACCACATTGTGACGGTCATCACCAACACCGCAGACACTGCCGAGACGAGCGACACGCCCGCCGCGCCGTTGTCAACCTCGACAGTGGACCCGCTCTCGCTGCTGCCCATGCTCGTGGAGCCCACGGTCTCCTTGGTGGCCTCGTCGCCCGCGTTGTAGAGAAGAGTCTTGTTGGTCTTGATCTCGTCCTCAGACAGCTCCGTCTCGGCCTTGGCGAGCGTCGGGAATACGAACGACCCGTCCGTCAGCTCGCACCCCTCGCCGTCCTGGCACGGGGTGCAGATCTGCGAGTACCCCACGCGCTTGCAGCCGGGCGCCGTGCCGCAGCTCTTGACCGTCATGAAGCA
>JAADXZ010000173.1:0-35063 GCA_023338055.1 Phytopythium mirpurense
CAGCAACAAACAAATCCGCAGCAACAGTCACAGCAGCGACAACCAATGGCCGGTCCGCTGCAGCCGCACAGCTTTCCTCCGGGCTGCGCTCGTCGCTCGAGCGAGCCATTCGCTCTGGGGTATAGTGAGTGTTAGCCGAGAGGGTTGATAGAAACTCCAAGTCAGCGTCTCTTCGTGCAACTGTCGCGTGGGCTATGCTGTTTCGTGGTATCTTCCGCCACACCAGCTGGCTCGATCCCATATGGGGTACAGTGTACCCAACCTTTTCTGGACCGGTTGCAACCTCTTCCGAATTGTATAGGCCAGTTGGCAGGTATACAAACGCCAAGTCTCCACTCCCAACTTAGAGCGGGTTCAGTTTTGTACCGCCCGCTCCTTCCTCTCTGCCCACAAATCGCATTGCGCGGAAAGGAGCACGCCCCTTTCCCTGTGTGTCGTAGGCCTCCGCCTTATCCTTTCCGTACAGTATCCGCACTGGAGTGATCGGTCGAGCGAGCGGCTCTATGGCGATGGCGTCGTTGGCGCCCGTGGCGACTCTCGAGGACACGCGCAGTGCCGGAAACCCGACGGACGCGCCAGCCAAAGCGGAGCCCGAGCCGCAGCCGCAGGACGCGGCGACTGCAGAGGAGACACGCGCCGAGTCGGTCGCGGCGAGTGCGGAGAGCCACGCCTCGAGCACGCGCGAGCTGCCGGACGCGGCGGCGACAGAGAGGCGTCGACAAGAGGAGCGCGCGTCGAGCGCCGGCGCGCTGCCCGCGAGCTCTCGGCCGTTCGTGCCGCTGACGCCGCGGAGCTGGCGCGGACGCGTCATGCACTCGAACACGAAGCTCACGCGCCTGGTCAAGGCGGCGCTGCTGCAGACGCTGCTGCACGCGGTGCGCGTCGGGTCGGTCGAGGGCGTCAAGGTGGCCATCGAGCGCGGCGTGCAGGTGCACTACGTGGACGCTCGCCAGCGCAACCTGCTCATGCTGGCGGCGCGCTGCGACACGGACGCGCGGCTCGAGATCGCCATCATTTTGGCCGACGCCGGCTGCGACATCAACCACGCCGACCAGCTCGGCTGGAGCTGCCTGCACCACGCATGCGCGAGCGGCGCCGTGGACGTGGCGACCGAGCTGATCCGCCGCGGCGCGCGCGTCGAGTTCAACCCGTACGGCTACGGCCCCGAGGACTTTGTCGTGCCCAAGGTGTCGCGCGCCAGGAGCCTATTGCAGCACACGGAGCAGCTGCAGCACGAGCAGAACGTGCGCGCGAGCTGGGAGTTCTTCCGCAAGAACGCCGAGAAGTCGGGCTACGCCGTCAAGTGCAAGTCGGTACGGCCCGCCCTGTCACTCACTCTGATTATCCCTGCTGCTGATGATGATGCTGATGCTGACGCGCGCGCCGTTGCGACCCGGATGTCGCCAGCACTGCGACCTGGGCAAGCCGCTCAAGGTGACGTTCCAGGCGCCGGCGGGCCACAGCGCGCTCGACCGCATCCGCGTCGTCGATATCAACTCGGACGTGGCGTTGTGGCTCCAGGTGTCCAAGACGTTCAGCATCCCGCCGGGCGAGGTCGGGTCCATCACGCTCGACGCCGAGTCGCTCGACCGGCCGTCGCTCTACCGCGTCTTCTACGAAAAGTACGAGCCGACGCCGGTGCAGCTCCCGCCCGAGGTCGCCGAGAAGAGCCTGTGCGTCAAGAACCTCGACACGGGCACCACCGTGTCCATGGGCAGCGCGAATGACCTCGTGCTCAAGCAGCTGCAGTCGACGCGCACGGCCAAGTAAGTGTCCTTCATGCCGCTCTCTCTCTCTCTCTCTCTTGTTGTGTGGCGACGGTAATACTAACGTATGGAGCATTGCGACCTCCTGAAGCAGGAAGACCAAGCACCTGACGAACTCTTCGCGCGAGGCACCCAAGTCGGAGAAGGCGGACCCTGGCGCGCGCCGCCTCACGTCCACGGCGTACGTTGGCCGAGTGGGCTAGCCCATTCACAGCCTGGTCGCTCCCATTGGCCAGTTGCTGATATTATGGAGTGGTTTCGCATTTGCAGGCGAGGTGCTGACGCCATGGAAGGCTCGCGTGGGGGCTCGGACGAGGAAGAGGAGGACGGCGGCGAGTTTTCCTCGGACGACACCATCACGACCACGGACATTGCCGACCACCCAGCCATCACGAGCATCACGGGCGTGTACAAGACGGTCGCCATGAGCGTCGTGAGCGTGTCGATCCTCAAGAGCGCCAAGGCCAACGAGTACCAGATCGTCATCAAGCGCGACGGGCCGATCGGGCTGCACCTAGAGCCACGAACGGACCCGTCGTCGGGCAAGAAGAAGAAGCCGATGCGCTCGACGCAGCTGATCGTGCGCCGCAGCCAGGGCCAGTCGGCGGCAGTCAACCCGGGCGATAGCCTCGTGGCCATCGGGAACGCCAACATCGAGCACGCCGGCCTCAAGCACACGCTGTGGGAGCTCAACGAGGCGCGGAGGCCGCTCGTGCTGCGGTTCCGCCGCGGCAACGCCAAGGAGAAGAAGAGCTTGTTCGCCGCAGGGCTGTCCAAGCTCTCGAGCACGCGGCGCCAAGCGGCGATCGCTGTCTAGTGGGCCCTACATTCAATCCGCCTGCTGGAGCTGGCTTCCGTGTGCGTGTGTGGCGGTGTTCCTCCCCCGACCGATGTGGCCGCGAGTACTTTTATGAGCAGCGTGACGTGACTAAGTAAAGAGAAAGACGAGTGCCTCTGGGTCGGTTGCATGCCGAACGCTGCATTTCAATCGGTCAGGTATACACACAATGCAGTCCAAGCGGGATATAGGTGGGCGGCGGCGGCGCGGCCTTGTCGACAAGCGGGCGAGGGCGATGGGCATGAAAGCACACGGGAGACGGAGGAAGGAGACGTGGCTTCACAGCATGGGGTGCCCCTTGTCGATGTGGCAGTACTTGAATGAGCGTCCGCGCGTCGAGCACGCACCGCAGAGCCGCGTGGGCGTCGTGGTCACGTCCACGACGTGCAGCGGGTGGCTCTGATAGTGGACGAGCATCACGCGACGGTCAGAAATGACGGCGATGGCAGTACCTGGCGGAAGAAGACGTCCCACCTGGAAGTGCTCGGCCAGGTTGTCGGGCGCGACCTCGTACCGCGTGTCTGTCTCGGCGTCGTACACGATGGCTGGGTCTGGGCATCGATATATACACAGTAATTAGTCCGGCGTCAACGTGTCCATTAAGTCGATGGCGGCACGATAATGAATACGCACCGTGGTTGCCGTCCTGCCGCCACGTGTACCAGACCTGCGCCTCCCACCATGCCGGTTCCTCCGACCCGGCGTTCTGGTACTGTGCGCACCGATCCAACCACGAACGAGTGTCAGCCACGCCACGGTCTCTCTCTCTCTATGGAGATGAGAGCAAGGATCCTACCGATACAGCGAGGAAGGAGCCGGGCCGCAGCGCCATGGCCCACTCCTTGACCTCCTCTCGGAAGCGCTTGGGCGCGCGGTGGGCCTTGTACTTGTTGCGCAGGTGCCACTCGCCCATCTTGCCGTTCCCGCGCTGCGTCATCCACGGTTCGTGGCCGAGGAACTTCCACGAGTTGGGAAGGATCGTGCGGTGCGGCTCGTTCGGGTCGAACTCGACGACGCCAAACGCCCAGTGCGCAAAGTCCTTGCGCATCTGACCCGTCTTGTAGCCCGTGTAGTACACGAACACCTTGAAGACCTGTAGAGTCGAACGCAAGCCACGCACGTATCTGAGCTTCCGCCATCGACACAGGCCACCCTATCCAGGCAGGACGCACGTACGCAGCTCAATTGCATGTGTATGAAGCGCGACCACGAGTCTCCCTCCGCTTTCTCGTCCTTGAGCAAGCGGTCCGTGCGCGCGGCCGCCTTAAGGAACGTGCTCGCCGAGAGCTGCGCCATCCGGTCCACGTCGTCTCTCCACTTGCGGTTCGTCTGCGCGTGCCGATAGAGAGATATCGTGTTAGTGCTCTGGAGCGCGCACGTCCTTCCCTTAATACACACCGACGTACCATGCCGAGCCTGGCGAGCGGGATGGGCGGCAGGAAGGACGCAATAAGCAGCTTCATGTCAAAGTCGAAGTGGCACAGCTTGGCCACCGCGACGTAGCGCTTTACAACAGCGGCCTTCTTCTTCTGATACTGCTGTTGCTGCTGTTGCTTCTTTGTCTGTTTCTCCGTCTTTTGCTTCTTCAGCACGCGCTTGGCGGTTGTTGGCAGGCCTTGCTCGCTCTCCACCATCCTGACACTAGGCGTTCGCGCACGGAGACTCACACGCCGCGGCGGCTCTACTGGCGCCTCTGCCGGCGCCTTTTCCTCCTCTTCGGCGTCGTTAGGCCGATCCTGCTCCAGCGCTGGAGCCTCCACGGGCGCGCACCGCTTCTTGATCGCCTTCTCGAGCAGGTTCTTGTGGAACAGCGCGCTCTCGAGGCGCAGCATGCAGTTGCACACCTCTCGCCCGTTACAGCTGCGCGTGTGGCGCATCTTCGGCGACGAGGACAGAACCTCCGGCTTCACCACCTTTATCGCCGTCTTGGTCGCCCCGGGAGCCCCCGGGGGCGGCGTGGGGGCCGCATCCGTCGCCGCGCCCCGCGCCTCTTGCTGCTCCGTCGGTTGCTGGTCCATGCTTGCTTCGTTTTCGGGCCTGTTCAGACAGTAGTAAACCACGAAGAGAGAGGTCACAAAAAATATATTGCAAAGCAAAGAGCGGGAACAAAAAACATAATATTGCAAAGAATAACAATACATATCGTATGATATATTGAATCTGTGCCATAACCGTATAGTCATTATGAATGTGTGACATTATGGACATTATAAATAGTGCCTTGGACAGCGCAAACACTAATGCCATGAACCGTACATATAATTTGAAATAATGCCATAATACGTCATAACAATTGGTGTTTGTGCCACTTATAGACAAAATCTGTCAAATACGTGTATCGTCACACACAAAACAGGTATAATATCGGAGTATCTGCCACAACGATAATATTTGCATACGTATTTCGGCGAAATGATTTGCATTTTTAGGTAGGTTTGACTATTATTTTTCGTGACACAATTTGTGCCACACAAAAGTACGATGATGATCAAGATGATGCGGGGCAACGCAAGGAGCGGCCCACACGCGCTCGCGGCGGCGCGGCGCCTGGCTACGCAGGCCAAGGCGCAGGCGGTTAGCCGGGTGCGCGGGACGCGCGACCTGCTTCCGGACGACGCGGAGCAGCACCAGCGCGTGGTGCGCCTGCTGCAGCAGACCGTCGCGCGCTACGGCTTCCGCCATGTCCGTCTGCCATCCGATCCAGTCGTCGTGCATGGCGATACCGCGATACTAAATGCGCATGCTCGCGACTGATGCGCTTGATGTGGGAAATCAGATCCAAACGCCGCTGCTCGAGTACACGGACCTGTTCTCTCGGTCGCTGGGCGACGGGTCGGACATTGTAATGAAGGTTCGAGGACCTGCCGCCAATGTCGGGGCACTTGGCGACTGCTTGAGAGATGCTGAAGATTACACAGAGAGGATGCGCCAAGTACTGACGAGCGTCATGCGATACGAAGGAGATGTACACGTTCGAGGACAACTCGGGCAAGAGCGTCACGTTGCGACCCGAGGGCACCGCTGGTACGTTGCCTTCTACAGTAGGCGCTAGTCTCCAAAGTAGGGAGCAACCACCTGGAGCTAACGCTGCAGGCACCTGGTCGTATTGGCTCCGACTCTAGGCATCATCCGGGCGCTCGTGAGCAACAGCCTGCTCTTCTCGCTGCCGCAGAAGCTCGTGTATCACGGGAGCATGTTTCGGTATGCCCTTCTGCGGTTGCTCCGCCGTTGATGAACGGCCTCGCATTGACTTGTCTGCGCATACTTGCACGCCCAAATAGCTACGAGCGGCCGCAACGCGGGCGCTACCGCGAATTCCAGCAATTCGGTGCGTACTCGCGGCTGTCTGTCGTCGTCATACACGTACGCATTCGCGACTCTCATGCTTGTCTGGTCGGTCGCTTTTCGTCCGCCAGGTGTCGAGTTTGTTGGCTCCTCTGGACCGTCAGTGGACACCGAGGTAGGTGAAGAGCGGTTGCTCAAGCATGAGCTGCAGTTGACGGCGCCGACCGCACGGATGTTGGCGGCTTCCTGACCACAAAGCGATAGGTTATCGCCATGGCCGCGGACGCTTTGCAAGCGCTGGGCATCATGGGCAAGGTCTCGCTGGAGTTGAATACGCTCGGGGATCTCGAAAGGTAGGTCCGGTCGTCCTGTCTTCCTCTGCGTCGGGACGTGCAGCGTCCACAATGGCTGACTTGGTTACTGTCTGCTATTGCGAAGCCGTGCCAAGTACCGTGTCGCGCTGGAGGAGTTCTTCTCGAAACACGTGGACAACCTGTCGTCGGACAGCAGAAATCGGTTTGATGCATCCGAGCGTGACGACAAGGCGTTTGCATTATGAAGACCTCACCCCTGGTCAACGCTCGTGTGCACTGAAGGCTGGAGCGTGGGAGCGTTCTTCGCATCTTGGACTCCAAGAGCGAGAGCGACCAAGAGATCGTCGCCGAAGCACCGCGCTTGGAGGCATTCCTCTCGGACGAGTCCGCTCAGGTACGCGAGCCAATGGTGACTCGCAGCTGTCCTACGTCCTTTGTTCGCGACCTGAGGATCTCTTTTCGCATGTAATCTCTGCCGTGCCGCAGAGGTTCGAGCGAGTCCTTGGCGGTCTTGAAGCGCTCGGGATCGAGTACCGCCAAAACCCTCGTCTCGTCCGTGGACTGGTACGTCGCTCGCCTAGCCATAACTGAGGTTGCTGGCCAGCGTGGCGTGTTGACGCTCTTCCCGTTTCGGTACGCGGCGGCAATAGGACTACTACAGCCACACGGTGTTTGAGTTTGTGGAGAAACCTTCTGTCGAAGCCGACACGAGCTCCGGAGGCATCGCGGTGCTCGCTGGCGGGTGCTATGACAACTTGGCGGAGGCGCTGGGCGGAGCGCCGACGGCGTGTATCGGCTGGGCGGCAGGCGTCGACCGTCTCAACCTGCTCCGAGAGACGGAATTGGCGGCGCCAGCCTCTGTCGCTGTGCGTAGAGTGGCTATCAGTTCGTATATCGATACGTCAAAGTGCTGACGATGTGTGACCACCGCTAGGTCGTCCCCGTGCTGATCGGTGGTGACCAGGATCGCGTCCTGCACGAAGCGATGCGCGTTGGCCAGGTACGCTCGTCGCATGCACTTACGATGAGCTTCTACGGTCAGAAATGCTGACCCGCGCTTGATGGCAGGCTCTCCGTCAACGAGGACTGGTCGTGCACTTTTGCCACGGCCGTGGTAACCTCAAGAAGCAGATGAAGGTGCGGAAGCGGCGGTATATCCCAATGCATCCGTAGTGGTCGCCCTTTGAGGCTAACAGCGGTTGCCTCTGTGGTATGGTATGTGTTTACAGGCCGCCGAGCGCTTCGGAAGCGCGTACGCCGTCATTCTGGGCGGCGCCGAGGTCGAGAGCCGCAGCGTAAAGGTCAAGAACCTCACGGAGCGCACGGAGGAGCTGGTCGCGGTCGACGCCCTCGATTCGTTCCCGTTCGCGTGAGAGCCGGCGGCAGTCGCGGTCGCTTCGCGCTCATCGCAGCAAGAGCCTTCCCGAGAGTGCGTATCACGCACACAATGCCGCAAAGGGGATACTCGGTGTTCGTTGCCTTACTGCTGCTCTCAGCGGCCGTGCCATTCCTCTACTACGCATCACACTCGGACTGGTTGTCGCCGCGCTGGCTGCCGACTTCGAGCTCCTCGAGCCGGCGCCGCTCCTGCTCGAGCAGCTGCTCCAGCCGCAGCTGGCGGCGCTGGCGTGCCTCGAGGCGGCGCACGCGCTTTTCCTCCCGCTCGCGCTCCTGCATGTCGAGGATCCACTGGTACTTGGACCGCGTGAGCCCCAAGAAGTCGGCGACCACCTCGCCCGCAAAGTCCAGGCCGTCGAGCGTCTTGGCGCCCGCCCAGACCGCCCACTGCCACGCATGCTCCTGCAGCGAGGGCTGGCCGGCGTCTGCGTCTGCGTCGGCGTCGGGGCCGTTGGAATCGTGTTCCGGAGCCGTAGGCATGGTAGTTTCCTCCTTGATGGCGCCGTGCTCGGAGCGTCCGGCCTCGAGGGGCGCGAGCGTGCCTGCCATACTATCGAAGCGATGCGATCCGTTCCTGTTGTTGGACGCGCTGCAGGCGAGTGCAGGGCGAGAGACGCGGCTGAAGCGACGTGGCAACGGCCGGTTCGGCTTGGACGCAAGCTGCTTCTATTCTCGGCACGCCCAGCTTCTTGGACGGTATCTCCCCTGTTGCTTGGGCTGGAAGATCAGTGGATATGTATGTATTGGCCTGAAGTGGCTCCTGCGCAAAGGCGTAAATGGGGGCGATAGTATCCTTGATGGTCGTCATCTTCCTCATCTTCATGTTGGGGTTTGTATCGTGTGGGTCATGTGCGATTCGCCTGTAAATCCGCCACGATTCACTTTTTAAGACTCGAGCACAAACTGGAACTACGGCACTGGCGAAAATGGTCCGGCTTGTGGTCGACCAGGACTGGACGGCGGTCTAAAGCAGCGGCCTCACCATTCTGATGCGGGCGGTTGTACGTAGCACACGGCAGTACACTTTTGCTGGCAGGCACGAACAAAAGACTGCGAGACTTTATACCCAAGCGACGCCGCGTACGTGGCTTCAAGGTGACACAGTGTGCCAGACACACTCACACGTGACTGACTGACCGACCATCAGTGGAGGTGCTCGGTCCATGTTGGCGCACGATGAGTCATATCGGCAATGACCAGCATGAACGCGAATGTACTTTTTCGTGTGGTCCACCCCACTTTTTGTTTCATCAACTCAATGAATTGATTCTTACAATTGTCAAGTAAAATACAATTCATTCTTGGCTTGTGCACGATTCACCGCCATACAAAAAAGCGGAGGGAAAGGCCGCCACGCCAGATTTCGTTGTTGCGCCTCCAAGGTTGCTGGCGCGGTCGCCGCCTGTCGGACCGGACGCCGCTCGCTGACGGCTCCACGGCCGCTGTAAGGGCCCTCGCAGGCGATGGAAGCGTTCCAAGGTGAGCGAGTACCCTGCTGCCCGTAGGCGCCGCGCCGCGCTCGTCCCGCTCCCCTTCGATTCCCTCGCGTTCATTCGCTGGGAGTGACGGTTGAGTGGTTGGCATGGGCGAGCCAACGCGCTGTTGCTTGCAGTGCTGACGTGGATGGCTCTTGTGACGGTCGCAGATGCTGATGCTGCGCTAAAGGTGACCAAGTCTCCGTCCGCAAAGATTGAGGCCAAGCCAGCGAGTGCCACGGCCGCCATTGCTCCCGCTCCTGTCCCTGTTGCAGAGGCCGCAGCGAACTTGATCTCACCGCAGCCGACGCCGCAGGTGAGTCCTCGCGTATGGCTGTGCGCTTGTCCACACGACGCGATGCTCAACGAACGTGTGTGAGATGCGGTAGGCGCTGAAGCCCGCGCCGGAGAGCAGCGGGCGGCGGAAGCGCAAACAGGTCAAGTACGTGGCGGACGATGAGGACGACTTCTCCGAGACGGAACAGGCCATCGCGACCGAGCGTAAGAAGCGCGCACGCCAGCTCGACTACCAACTGCGCGTGGTACGTCTACGCTCCCAATCAACGTGTTCAGTCGACCCTTGCCTAACGAACGCTGGGCTCTTTTCTCTTCTTCATTGCGCAGGACGTGGGCTATCCGCTTCTGGAACAGATCCTCGGGCGGCGCCTGAACAAGCGCAGCGGCATGACCGAGTACTTGTGCAAGTTCTCTGGCCGGTCGTACCTGCACCTCTACTGGCTCACGTTTGCCGAGCTGCAGCTGTTCGTGCCCGAAGGGTACCAGAAGCACCACCGCGTGTGGCTATATGACCGCAAGACGCGCCGGGAAGGCTACCAGCACCTGGACGACGTGGATGACCTCGAGTCGAACAAGGTGACCGTGGAGAAGATCCTGAACCACAAGGTGGACCCGACCGACCAGCTCGACGACCAGATCGCCAAGCGGAGACGCGAATCCAAGTTCCCGCCGCGATTCCCGCACGTGACGGACTACTTCCTCCTTGACAATGCCGAGATGCTGCCGGAGCGCATGGTTGGCATCGTCAAGAAGCTGGGAAATGAGAGCGGCGGCGAGATCTTTCAGAGCGCTGTTGACCTGGATGAGGTGCCGGACTATTTGAATGTCATCACGAACCCGATGGACCTTGGCGCGATTGCGACGCGTCTTGGTCGGGAGAGCTACTACATTGGGCCGTCCGGACTGTCACTTTTCGCTGCGGATGTGCGGCTCGTGTTTACGAACTGTAAGGAGTTCAACGCGGAAGGCTCGGACATCTGGAAGATCGCGGACGAGCTGCTCAAGACGTTTGAGAAGTGGCTGTACGAGTGGATTCTGTGCCCGACGGCGTGGCTGAAGCTCGCACCCACCGGCGACAGCAACGCGGACAAGGCGCTCGCGACCGAGTTCCGCGACGAAGGCGAGGACAAGTACGACCAGTGGGCGCCATGGCAGGTTGGCTGCAGCATCTGCGGCAGCAACGAGAACAGTGACAAGCTGCTCTTGTGCGACCGCTGCGACGGCGAGATCCACATGGACTGCTCGAAGCCGGAAATCCAAGAACTGCCGGAGGGCGAGTGGTTTTGCGTCTACTGCGAGGTTCGCAGGAAGTTTGAAGCGCGTGCCAAGGCAACCGAGGGCGAGCTGCAAGCCAAGTCTTCCGAGTCGACGGACAAGGCGGCGAAGTTGAAAGCGGCAATGCCCAACATTTTGACCACTCCAGTCGGCAGCGACCGGAAATTCAACATTCGCGTCCAACCAAAGCCCACCACCGCCAGTGAAGCCGACAGCGCGGCCAAGCCAGACGAGGAGATCGCGATGAACCCCAGCGCCAGCCGCGCGACCTTCTTCCTCGTCAAGTGGGTTGGCATGTCGATCCGGTTCTCCACGTGGGAGAAGCCAGAGGACATCGGCGACGACGAGCAGATCCAGCGCTACTTCAAGTTTAGCCGCATGCCAAGCCAAAAGGAGATCCTCGAAACGACCTGCCAGCTCCCCTGCTGCGCCAAGCGGAACCAGTACTTGGCGATTGGCGCCCAGAGGCGGTGCAAGAAGGACCAGTTCTGCACGCTTGGCAGCCAGCACGATGGGGACTGCAGTCGCGACTTGCAGGGTATGAACAAACCGTATGGGAGCAAGGACTACCGCAAGCTGCGCATGATGGAGCAAGTGAAGGCCCAGCTCTTTGCGTTCCACTGCCTGCTGAACAACCACGCGCCGGGCAAGGACGTGCTCAAGCAATGTGGCGTGTTCGCCAACGCCTATGTGTGCACGAGCGACCATGCGGCGGCGACGGCGAAGGGCCAAGAGGACGAAGACGAGGACTACTCGGAGGGCGAGAACGCCGAGTCGTCGGAAGAGGAGGAGTACGACGATGACGAGGAGACGCCGTTCCGTCAACCAGCCCTGATGTATCCAGACAGTGTGGGCATTTACCCGAACGACGACGGAGACGACGACGCCTCGGCCGAGAGGAAACCAGAGATCGAAGTGACGGAGGTGCTCAGCTCCATGCTTGAGCACGTCGCGCTCGGCTACGAGACAAAGCTGCAAAAGGTCGACAAGTCGTCTGACTTCAACTCCAAGTTCACGCCGACGACGTTCCGGAAGCTCCCCACCTTCACCGAGTACTGCGTGACGTTGGCGCGCTCTCCGTTCGGGCTCGGCATGCGGCTTGGCGTGTCAAAAGACGAGAGCACGTGCGTCCTGGGCTTCCAGCTTCTTGCGAACGGCATGATCGGCCCGGCGCAAGCGTCGCAGGTGATCAGCGCTGGCGATGTGCTGGTGGCGGTGAACAGCATCCCGGTGTCGCATATGCCGTTCAAGCGCGTCGTCCAAGTGATCAGCCAGGCGTCGATGCACATCCGGTTCCACTTCCACACGCGCCGCCCCGCGTTCACGTTCCCCCCGTACTGCGAGGCCCAGCAGGTGACACTGGTTCAGCGCGATAAGGTGCCAGATCACGCACTTCCACCGTCCGAGTCGGTGCCGTTCAGCTACGAGGAGTACAAGCCGATGCTCCAGATCGGACGCCACCACCACGCGTCTGCCGATACCGACGCGGTTCTGGACTACTCGAGCTACATCGTCCCGAGCGGCCCGATGCAGCACCTGTACGCGGGCATTGTGGACAACAGCATTGATCCGCACGAGCACTTCGCAAGCTTCTTGCCCGAGGGAGCCCGCAAGATCAAGGACAAGAAGAAGAAGGAGAAGAAGGGCGTCGACGGCGACGCGGAAGGCGATGACGAGGAGGACGCGGACGAGTTTGTTCCGTACGAGCAGTCCCCTACGTTCAAGGGCGGGCGGACGCTGCGGGCCTACCAAGTGGACGGCTTGAACTGGATGATCTCGTGCTTCAAGGCGCAGCGCTCGTGCATTTTAGCGGACGAGATGGGCCTCGGCAAGACGGTGCAGGTCGTGTCTCTGATCGAGCACATGAAGACGGAGGAGTCGATCCGTGGGCCGTACCTGATCGTTGTGCCGCTGTCTACCATCCAGCACTGGCGCCGAGAGATCGAGAGCTGGACGGACCTCAACGTGTGCGTCTACCATGACGTGGGCGACCGCACGACCAAGTTCACGGCCAAGGACATGCGCGCGGTTATCCGCGACCAAGAGTGGTACTATCAGGGGCTCGGCAACTCGTCCGTGTTCAAGTTCCACATCTTGCTGACGACGTTCGAGACCGTCTTGTCGGACTTTGAGGAGCTCGAGACCATCCATTGGCGCCTTGTGGTCGTGGACGAAGCGCACCGACTCAAGAGCGCCGGATCGCGCGTGCTCAAGCAGATGCGTGTGCTGCACTGCGACCGCAAGCTGCTTCTCACGGGCACGCCGCTGCAGAACAACACGCAGGAGTTGTGGGTGCTGCTGAACTACTTAGAGCCCGTCAAGTTTGACAGCCTGGAGGAGTTCAACAAGCGCTTCGGCAAGCTGCAGTCGCAGAGCCAGGTCGAGGAGCTGCAGCGGCTTCTCGGCCCGTACATCCTCCGCCGCGTCAAGGAAGACGTGGAGAAGAGCATCCCGCCCAAGGAGGAGACCATCGTCTCGGTGGAGCTCACCACGCTCCAGAAGCAATACTACCGCGCCATCTACGACAAGAACAAGAGCTTCCTGTACCGCGGGACGAAGAACGGGCTGCCGACGCTCAACAATATCCAAATGCAGCTGCGCAAGTGCTGCAACCACCCGTTCCTGATCAAGGGCGTCGAGGACCGCGAGTTGGAGGAGCTCGGCCCGCGGCCGAACGCCACGGCCGTGATGGACAAGACGATCCAGTGCTCGGGCAAGATGGTGCTCGTGTCAAAGCTCATTCCTAAGCTCAAGCGCGAGGGCCACAAGGTCCTCATCTTCAGCCAGTTCCTCAAGCAGCTCGACTTGCTGCAACGGTACTGCGAGGCCAACAGCTTTGGCTTTGAGCGCCTGGACGGGTCTACCGGCGGCAGCTTCCGCCAGAACGCCATTGACCGCTTCTCCCGAGCGCACTCCAAGTCGTTCATCTTCTTGTTGAGCACGAAAGCGGGCGGCGTCGGCATCAACCTGATCGCGGCGGACACGGTCATCATATTCGACAGCGACTGGAATCCCATGAACGACCTCCAGGCCCAGGCGCGCTGCCACCGGATCGGACAGAAGAAGTCAGTGCAGATCTACCGCCTCGTGACGAGGAACACGTACGAAAGCCAAATGTTCGACCGCGCCTCGCAGAAGCTCGGGCTCGAGCACGCCGTGCTCGGCACGGCGTCGTTCAACGAGACGACGCAAGTCGAGAAACCAAGCGCCGAGCAGCTCGTGGAGCTGCTCAAGCGCGGCGCGTACGCGCTGATGGAGGAAGACGACACGGCGTCCAAGGAGTTTGCGAGCCGCGACATTGAGACCATCCTCAAGGAGAACGCAACAGTCCGCGTGGTCGCCGGCGCCACGGCCAAGACCGCCGCAGAGGACACGGAGAACGACCAAGACACGGCCTCGGACGCATCGGCAGAGGTGCCCTCCTACCTGCAGCGCAAGTCGCCGTCCAAGAAGCGCGTGCGTAAGTCGCTCGGCGGCATGGCCGTCGACCGCTCGTCGTTTGTCGCGGAAGGCTCGACCGGCGAACTGGCCGTAGACGACCCCAACTTTTGGGAGAAGGTGCTGCCTGGCGCCGTGTCGGTCGAGATGCTCAGCCTCAAGCTGGAAGACGGCAGCGCCGTGAGCTCGCGGCAGTCCAAGATCAAGTTCATCAGCAACCTCGAGATCGCGCTCAACAACCTCATGGCGGACCTTCAGAGCGCTCACGACGAGGACGACCCGCGCTTCTCGTCCAACGTGCAGCACGAGTACGACATTGCGATTCAGGTCGTTCACGCCGTGACGTCCAAGCACCGGCAAGAGTTCTCGAGCGAGCAGCTCGACCTCGTCAAGAAGTGCATGGTGCTGCTGGACAAGTCGCGCGTGCGTCGCGGCCGGTTCATGACGTCCATGCGCAAGGACCACGGCGAGGTGAGCAGCGCGCACGGCCGGAAGCGCAACGGCGAGCACGTTGACTACAGCAGCCCCGGGGAGAGCTCGCACGGCGACGGCGACGGCGACGACGAAGATGCCAGCCCCGTCAAGAAGACGAGGAAGAAGGCGTCCGGGAAGAAGCGGGGCCGGCCGCGCAAGCACCCGCTGCCCGACTTTAACACCGCCGCCCCGCCCCGCAGCCACAAGAAGAAGGTGGCGCAGGCCGCCGCCAACGGGTTCGCGACGTCGCCGCTGCTGTTCCAGAACGGCGCGATCAACGACAGCGACGACCTGTGCACGCTCTGCGGCGACGGCGGGCTGATCCTGCTGTGCGACGGCCCGTGCCACCGCTCGTTCCACCTGGAGTGCGTCGGCATGGACGCCGAGCCGGACGAGGAGCAGTGGCTGTGCCCCGACTGCACGTCTGGGCGCCACATGTGCCTGATCTGCATGCAAGTGGGCGAGATGGGCGTCGAATTCGGCGTGATCCAGTGCGCGATGGCCAAGTGCGGCCGCTTTTACCACAAGAGCTGTCTGCTCAAGCACCCGCGCGTCGAGTGGGTCGGCAAGAAGCGTTTCCGGTGCCCCAGCCACTTCTGCGACAGGTGCGGAGGCGGCGGCGACGACGGCAGCACGGGCGCCAAGCGCAGCCATCACAAGGCGAGCGCCAAGACGAGGAAGAAGGCGGGCGCGGACGACATTGTGAGCTGCATCCACTGCGCCACGGCCTTCCACCCGCAGTGCGTCAAGCCGACGGACAAGCTCATGCGGCTGTCCAAGCACTTGATGATCTGCGCGAGCCACCTGGACGGCAAGACGAAGCGGCCAGCCGTGCTATCCTCACATCAACTCCTCGCTCCGTCCTCCAGCATAGCGCAGGCGGAGGACAGCACAGGGGAAGGGGCCAGCCAGCGGGCAGAGGGAGACGAGGAGGAGATCCCCATTGCGATCCCGCTGGACGATGACGACACGGCCGACTCGGCGGAGGAAGCGCCGAAGAAGAAGGCCAAGACGACGACGCGCGCCTTACCCGGCCGCGACAGCACGCCGCCCGCGCCGCCTGCCGACCGCGAGTGTGCGCTCTGCCACCGCGGCAAGGGCGGCGCGCCGTCTCCGACGTCTGCATCCCTCGCGCAGGCCAAGGAGGCGGCCGCTGCGTCGACGAAGCGCGACAAAAAGCGCGCGTCGCCCGATGCTGCCGCTCAAGGAGAAGACGCGCATACTCCTGCGAGCGCGGGGCTGGAAGGCCCGTTCATTGACGCGCCGGTGCGGCTGGTCTACAGCGGCGACCGCCAGGCGCAGTGGGCGTACGTGCACCTGAACTGCGCGCTGCACTCGCCCGAGGTGTACGTCAAGCCGGACGGCCTCATCATGAACCTGGACAAGGCGGTCAAGCGCGGGCGGCAGCTGCGCTGCTCGGCCTGCCGCATGACGGGCGCGACCATTGGCTGCGTCGTGGACAAGTGCAAGTGCAACTACCACCTGCGCTGTGCCATCGAGAGCGGCGGCGAGTTCGTCGAGGCCACGTACAGCTTGTACTGCCGGACGCACGCGGAAGCAAAGCGTGCGGCGGAAGCCACGTGCGGCGTCTGCGGGCGCAAGGACGGAGACGAAGAGGACGAGGACGAGGAGGAGCCTGTCGGCAAGCTCGCGCTCGCGTGCGCAGCCTGCAAGACAAGGTTCCACACCAAGTGCGCGCACGTGTCGGACCGACTGGCGGCGCGCTACACCAAGGACGGGACCTGGCGGTGCGCCAAGTGCAGCGACCACCCGGTACGATGTCCAATGCCCTTGCCACGACGCTCGTCAGTTGCTAACTTGTGGCTACGTTTCGATGGATTAACAGACTCCTGCGAAGAAGCCCCGCACGGAATCTACACAGCCAGGAAGCCACGACTCGCCGGCTTTGGCAAGGGCACCGAGCTCCACGCACAAGGCGCCCGCGCGCTCGGAGCCCCAGGCGCCGCCGTCGACCTCTTCCCGAACGTCGCGCGCGAGTCGGAGAAGCGCCGCGACGAAGGACGAGGCAGCGATGGCCGCAGCGATCGCCACACCCGCCCCCAAGGTGGCGAAGAAGAAAACGCCGCCGCCGCACGCGCCGCCAAAGACAAAGAGCAAGAGCAAACGCAAGGGCAAGGCGAGCACGCACACCATCTCGCCGCACATGGCCGACAGCGACATCTCGGACGAGGACTGAGGGGGGAAGCGCCGAGTGCGTGCGTGCGTGCGTGGGTGGATGGGTGGGTGGATGGTGAGTGGTCGTTCCAATACAAACGCAGGTAATAGCGGCCGTGAGACTAAGTAGACCAGTGTGTGCGTGCTCACTCGGAGCACGGTATCACTTGAAACTCTTGACACCAACTTCAACATCACAAGTGCGTTATATCAGTGCCCATTCATCAAATCACCTTATTGTTTACGTCATGTACTGATGTAAAGTGTGACACATCCTCGTAGCTGTTGGTTGGTTGTTCACGAACGTTCATCGGCACATTTCAAATGCTTGCAGCGCTCTCTATCTATTTCTGTGGTAGTGCGCAGAGGGCATTCCTTCGGTACTGTTCTATTGTACTGTGATGATGGCGTCGCTGACGTGCCTGCGTTGCCAATGCTCGCGCAGTGACCCGCCCTAGTTACGTCCTGGGCAGAGACCAGGGCCAGTGCTCAGCTCGTGACAGCTCGCATCTCCACCATCACGTCAATCCGTCCGTAACTTGTCCTTGGAGTACATTGGATCGAGGGTATTGCATCGCCTGATCGGTGCTATTTCGTACCGGTAGTTTAAACCAATGGGAGTACACTATTGACCCTATTGACGCATCGGATTGGTCAAAAACAATTCAAATCCGGCTGTACCCACCGTGTCACTTCAAACGTCGCAGCCGCAACTGGTTGCCGTCCATCATCATCCAATACTGTACGTTCAGTAGGTTGTCATGAATATAATTTACAGTATTGTCCGGTATATTACGCGATCGCAACTTTCGCCTGACCATTGTCCGTTACGCACCGGCCGGTATCCGCAGTGTGCTAATAACCCGCGGGGAGGGGACGAGAAGGGTTGTCCCCACCACATGGGGGCCTCCTGCACCCCAGTTGGCTAAGCGTCCGCAGCCGCCCCTCCGTCCTCATGTCCCTAAACCCCGTACTTGGCGGACGGCCGACCGTCATCGGCCGGACCCCCGGCCACCAGTGTTGCTTTTTCCTCTCCCGCACATCGAGGCGGACCAAGTCGCGCTTCGCCAGCCGAGGGGGCCGACCGCAGACTCGTATTCTATCTATCGCCGGGCCGCGATACCGGACGAAACAGGCCCCGCACCAAGCTGCGGACGGTAGTTTACGGCCGGCCGTCCGCTTCCAACACCGCCAGGAAACGACCCGCGAAACGGCGTCCCGACAAGTTGCGGCCGGATGCCCGTGTCCATCTCCTTCTACCGCACAGCGCGGTCCACCGCCCCTAGCACCGGTGCGTTTCCCTTTTGCTGCTTGCTGCGGAAACGGCAACGTTGGAGGGAGGGCCGGTAGTTTACGCGTGGGGGGGGGGGCAAGTGCGGATGCGGATGCGGCCGGCGCCTCTTCACTGCGGGCATGTGCAACCCCCGCCGTCCCAACCGAACCGGTCCGGTCCGCTCACATTCGCATTCTTTCCGTCCCGTCCGCACTTGTGCGTTTCTTACCATCCCTCCTAGACGCCAAGCTCCAGACCGCCCAGCGCTTCCACGGCGTCGCGCGCCACGACCGCTCCCGTCTCTCGGTGGGCCGCAGACGCAACAAGACCGCGCGCGCAATGACGACGGCGGATGGCGAGGTGTTTGCGGCGTTCGAGTTCTTCCAGAACATTTGGGGTGCGTCCCCACACATGGGGACGCGGCGCGGATCCCAGAAGCGCTCGCGGCGCGGACGGCGGGCCCAACCGGCCGGGGACGCGCCGCTCATCGACATCAGCCAGGTCGCGCACGTGGTGACGACCATGACGGACTTCCTCAACGACTACGCGCCGCTGCCCATGCAGCTGACCAACCTGTGGGACGACCCGAGCCTCGAGCGGCCCGACACGCCGCCGGACGAGTTCATGTCCCCCATCCACAGCCACGAGTCCGCGAGGACCCGGTCCGCAGGATTCCGGTCCGCAGGATTCCGGTCCGCAGACGTCCGGTCCGCAGGCGTCCGGTCCGCCGAGGACGAGACGAGTTGTGAGGACGCCGAGTCGTCCTTTGCGTCGTCCGCGTCGTCCCTCTCGGCCCCCTTCCGCCCGTCCCCCGAGCCGCTGCATCCGTCGCACGCGGCGCAAGTAATCTATCCGGCGGCGGCCGAAGCTTCCGGCGCGCAGCTGACCAAGATCAAGCCGCACGCGCTCGGGGACGCGCCCCCGGGGGCCGCGCCGCGCGCGCTCAAGGACGGCGGCGTGGTCTTCTCGAGCGCCGTGGGCGACCCCTCGGACTGGACGTGGGCCGCGCGGCTGCTGCTGGCGCTGCACGAGCCCGTGCGCCACGCGCTCTTCGTCATGGACCGCTTCCTGGGCCACTGCCACGCCCAGTACGCGCAGCTCGAGGCCGTCGCCGGCCCCGCCGCAGGGGCGAATGCGTCCGCGCTCGCCCTCGAAGCGCACGTGGGCGCCTTCTTCGCGTGGTTCAAGACGTGCTTCGTGGCGCTGCTGCGCGCGCAGCACGAGCTCAAGACGCGCGTGCTGCTGCCGCTCGTGAGCCTCAAGCCGGACGCCAAGCGCGAGGTGCGCGACCGCTACCGAGACGCCTTCCAGCTGGTGGAGCAGGCGCAGCAGCTCGAGCGCGCGCTGTGCGTCGCCAGCGGCGCCTGCAGCCGCGCGGCCTGGCTGCGGCGCCTGGACGTGCTGCGGCGCGAGGTGCGCACGCTGCACAGCGCGCTGCTGGGCGCGCTGGCGCTCGAGGACCGCCTGCTGCCGCCCGCGCTCAGCAACACGTTCACGGAGCTCACCTTCTCGCGCTACGTGCTGCCGCGCCTGTTCCGCGGCGTGCGCTGCAAGCGCGTGCTCGTGCCCTGGGTCGTCGAGCGCAGCAAGGTCTGGGGCGGCGACCGCGAGCACGCGGCGCTGCTCGCGCTGCTGCCCTTCTCGGCCAAGCTGCTCTACCGCAAGGTCTGGCGGCCCTTCTTCGCCGCCAACGTGGCCGTCCCCATGCAAGAGATGCTCGCCGTCGCCGACGGAGGGCCCCGCGCCAGCTCCGTCTCCGTCTCCGTCTCCGTCCCCGCGGCCGCGGCCCCCGCCTATCCACGGAACGCCGCGCTTGCGGCCGGACGGCGCGACGATCGCTGCGGCGTCCAGTAGTAGCGCGGTCAGCCCGGCCGACTCTACTTCTAGCGTTAATGAACGTCTACAGTGCCCCGCGGAAGGGGTTTCCGTGCTCCCTTGCGGCTCTTCACCGCGCCCCCGCTGCCGTCTCCTTCGGGTCCTGTGGCGGCCACAGCGGGTGCGGCGTGGGCTGGACGCCGCGGCGCCGCAGCAGACGCACGGCGGCCGCCTCGATGCGCTGCAGCGCCGCGTTGAGCGCGCTCTCCTCGCGCGAGAACTGCTCCGTGCGCACCGCCAGCATGCCGTGCAGGTTGCCGAAGAGCACGTCCGTCGAGTAGCGGTCGCCGACCATGACGAGCCGCGAGGGGGTTACGCGGCCGCCAAAGTGCCGCAGCACGGGCGCCGCGCCGCCGCCCGGCTTCTTGCCCTCGTGGCGCAGCACGTCCAGCCCCAGCGCCGCCTCCACCGCGAGCGCCTGCGCGAAGCCCGGGTCGTCGCTCGAGCCCGCAGAGTTGGAGAAGACCACCACGCGGTCGCGCCCAAACACGCGCCGGCACTCGTCCAGCGACGCCTGTTATCGTCGTCGTCAGCGCCTTACTGGGGGGGGAGCAGGAAGCGGGGGGGGGACGGGACGGGACGGGTTATACACGCACCTCTAGATGCGCGGGCACGTCCAGGCGGTGCGGCACTGTCAACGTGTTGTCCTTGTCGAACACGACGCCCTCGAAGCCGCGGTCCTTGAGCGTCTGGAACGGCACCTCGCTCACGTCTGGCAGCGTAACCCATGCAGCGTACCCCATCCTGTTTTTAGCGCGGCCGTCGCGAGATGCGAGGTAGTGCGCATAACAGCGGACAGATGGAAGAGCGGACGGACAGCGCACCTCGCACGGAGAGATGGGGCAGCAGCAGCTGCGGCTCGCGCACGAGCGCGCGGCAGAAGTCGGACACGCCGCGCAGGTTGAGCCCCGGCACCCGCATCTTGCGCTGATTGGTACACGCCCTCGATACTGTCAGAACCTACAGCACCGAGTGTCGAAGTCACTCCGCCAGAGACGGTCAGGGGTACACAAAAGGTACCCCTCCCGGGTTCCGGTCTGGTGTAATCCATAACAGGTTACCCGCGGCGACTATTTTCATCCAATCCACACTGATGACACACGACTAAACAAGTACGGATTGGTGTAAAATCCCACTCAGAGCAGGTTTCTGACGAATGAAAACGCCGCATTTACCCCCTTGACTGGTGCGGGCGCAAAAACAGCGAACCGCGAGTCCCCACTCGCCAAAAAGCGACCGACGCGAACCGAACGGGGGCGATCGATCGCCGCGTGCGAGACCGACGTGCGTTGCGTGCCACGGCCCGAGTGCCTCGCCCGCTCCGGAGGCCTTGCTTCGCGCCCCGCGTGTGCAGTACCGGCACCCCCGCGGCGTCTTCTTGCTCCCGGCGCGTACCCCGCTGGAGAGGTACGTTTCGGCCATCATGTTTGCGTCGTCGGTTTCCTCTTGTTTGCGCGATAAGAAGACGAGCCGCTGACGCTCCTGGCGGAATCTTGGCGGCGCAGGCTTGTCATTGCGGAAAAGGGCGCGGAGGACGCGGGTATCGGGACGGAGAGCGGCGCGTGGAGCCGCCGGCGGACGGACGCGAGAGCGCGAGGAGCGGACAGGGCGGCCGCGATGAGCGACGAGGAGGCGAACGCGCGCCGCGAGAAGGAGGACGAGGAGGAAGAGCGCAAGAGCTCGAGCTCGGACGATGACGACTCGTCCTCGTCCAGCTCTGGCTCGTCCTCGTCCTCGTCCTCGTCCGACTCGGAGTCAGAGAGCGAGGAGGCGGGCGGCGCGGGCAAGCGCAAGGGTGAGGCGAGCGCGGCGTCCGCGTCGCCGACGGCGCGCAAGCTCAGCTCGGACGGGCAATCGGCCACGCACAACTTCAGCAAGAGCGCGCTGGCCCAGGCCACGGCCGTCGAGATGCACATCAACCCGAACCGCGCGGCCGCGCGCTTCCGCGAGCAGAACTCGACCAAGACGATGGGGCTCACGGCGCTGGGTACCAAGAAGCGCGATCGCCGCACCATTGAGGAGATCCAGCGTGATCTGCAGCGCAAACGAGGCAGAGTGCCGCCGCCCGGCGCCGCCGCGGGCAACGCGGCGCTAGCTGCGCGCTCGAGTCCCCCGCCGCGCGGCTCGCCTATCCGGTCGCCAGATTCCGGCGGATCGACGGGCGGCGACCCGGCCGCCGTGATGTCGCAGCAGCTCGGCTACGGCGGCGTCGGCGGCGCGAACGGGCGCAACGGAGTCCGGAAACCCGTCTCTGCGCGCGATCGACTGGAGATTAAGCTCAAAGGCAGGCGAACGAACGCGAGCGCGCCTGCTCCGGCCGCCAAAGGGAGGAAGCCCGCCGCATCGGGGGCCGGCGGCGCGGGGAGTGCGGTTTCCGGCATGGTGACGAACATTTCGGCGGGTAAAGCGGCCAAGGCTCCACTGGGAGGCGGCATGAGTGACCACGGTGCGTTGAGCCTGCGATGTCGTCGCGCACATGCTTTGTGCGGGGTTTAACCACAGCGCGTGTAATGTTCTCAACCAATGCCCAACTACTTCAGACTCCATGCCGGGGGATATTCGCTCCGAGCCAGCGATATGCCACACCAGTGGCGGCGGTGCAATAGGTTCCGGCGGGCAAGCGCCATCGTCGACGCTGAACGCCACCGCGGCTGCGCGCATGGAGGCAAGAATCGAGGCCAAAGTCGTGGACGTGCGGCCAGATGCGCGGATCGTCCGGGCGCTGCTGCGCAGTATGCTGCGCTATGGGGACTTGACGGACGTGCACATGTTCCCCGGCGCGCCCACGTTTGCGGACGAGTACAAGCAGCCCAACTTTGTGGAGCGCTCGAACCTTCAGAGCTCCACCAAGATGACGACGGGGCGGCTGCTGGACATTGCGACGGAGATCGCCGAGCGCGCGCAGACGGCCGTCGAGAACAAGCAGGACAGCATGAAGTACTGTGAGGTGGAGATCAAGCCGTCGCAGGTGATCGAGCGCTTGTACGAGAACCTGAAGCTCCGCGTGGCGGTGCAGCGCGCGCTGCGAGATGCCAATTGCCCCAAGAACGGCGCCAATGGCGCGTACGTGCTCGTGGCCAAACAGTGCGACCTGCCGCTGCTGGGCATCCCTCGCGACTTCCCTGCGTGGTTTTGGGCCGAAAAGGAGCACGACTGGACCTCGCGCAAGGACGCCGCGCTGCTCCTAGGCATCTACGTACACGGCTTTGGCGGCTGGGAGGACATTCTGAACGACGACTTGCTGCACTTCCAGCAGCAGCGAGCGCTCAAGGGCGAGCGCATGAAGAAGCGCGCGGAGAATTTGCTCAAGCGCCTCCCGTCTCCGGATAACACGGGCGAGCCCAAGTTTGTCAACGCGGCGACTGCGCTCGCGATGGGTCCGAACACGAACCAGTCGATCGGCGCGCACTTCAGCGCGATCCTCCACAACAGCAACGGCGTGGGCAAGGCGGGAGGGCCGGTCATCGTCAGTGCGTCGTCGAGCGCTGGAGGCGGCCTTGGAACGAACAGCGGACGACTGCAGCGCGCAGCAGAGCGCGCCGCAGCGCGGCAACACGCTGGTGTGGGCGGCCCAAGTCTTGTCCCAGAGGACTCGATCCGGCGCATGCACTCGCACCAAAGCAGCAATGGCAGCCACTCGGGCGGGAGCGACGGCGGTGGGAGCAATTACCGGTATCGCAAGTCGTCTGCTGTGAGCTCGCCGAACGACAATGCCGAGCCGGAAGACGGAGAGATCGACGTGGATCGAGGCCGGCCGGTGATCAAATCGCAGAGCTCGAGCCGAGCCACATCTCCGGCGCGGCGGCCCTCCTCAAGCGGTAAACCACGACGAAGTGATAGCACCACAAGCAGCAAGCGCTCGGCATCGATGGAGAGGGACGAGGTGAACGGCGAAGCGCCCAGTAAGCGCCGGAAGTCAGGAGAGGAGAGCAGCCGCCGCCCTAGCAGCGCGACCGCGAGCCAAGCGCACGTGGCGAGCAGCTCGGATCGGAGGAGATTGCTCCTGTCGGAGGACGAGAGCTACAACAAGTGGAAGCCCAACAAGAAGCTAAAGGACATCCGCCAGGTGCTCAAGAAGATGAAGATCATGGCGGCGTGGTCCAAGAACCAGAAGGACAGCGTCGTGGTCGAGAAGGTCTACAAGTACGTGACGACCATCGGAGAAGCCATCGACAAGATCGTGCGCAAGGCCGAGCCGGAGGAAGGCACCTCGACTTCGAACGGTAGCAGCAGCGGCGGCAAGAGCGAGCGGCCGGCGGACGAGCACGAATGGGACGAGCTGTGCTCGTGCCTGTGGGCCTACGCTGCGGGTTACACGCCCTTTTCGTCGCAGACGTTCGAGCGGCTGTACGGCGACATTTGCGCGGACGGCAACGTGCTGCGCGCGGACCGGCGGCGAGCATCCTCGACCTCCTCCTGATGCCCGCACCCGCCGCCCCGGCTCATTCCACTTCGCGCGTGCGGCTCTCCACGCCCTTACTATTGATCGACAGCAGCAGACGTGAGGAGCAGTTACTTGCTTGGAGTACGTGCGCTGCGCTCCTTGTATGCATTGCCCGGTGGGTTTGTGGGCTGTGGAGTTGACGAGGCTGCTGCAGGGCGTGCTGTCGCGTGGCCACGGCTGGAAATATATATAATACGGGTGTTGTACGACTGGACTTGGCGCGGCGCTCGAGATGTCGCGGGCGGAGCTGGGCTAACGTTGTGCGGTGCTGCTTCTAGCGGCGTCTCCAAAGGTCAGAGCGACGCCTCGCGCGCTTTCTCTCTCCATTAGGAATCCCTTCGTCGACCGTCAAGCAGTGAAGCCCAGTGTGCCGACCCCAACAAGCCGCAGCCATGCTGACGCTGACGCCGACGCCGGACGAGCTCGCGCTCAAGCAGCAGGTGACGGACACGCTCGCGCGCGAAGGAGTGCTCGCCAAGATCAAGGTGCGTCCCATGACTTGATGACTATAGTAGTGGTGGCGATGGACTCCCTCCTTACCTCCCTCTCGGCTCTGAAACATCATCACCTGCCATCGCAGGCCGAGCTGCGGGCGGCCGTGTTCCGCGTCATGCACGAGCGCGCGGTTCCACCGACAGCGAGCGCGTCGACGCTCACGCTGAGCGCCTTCCCGGAGCCCGTGGCGTCCACGGCGGTCGAGCTCATCGCCGAGTGCCTCGCCTTCTTCCAGTGGGACCACTCGCTGCTCGTGCTGCGCGCCGAGGCTGACCTGGACTCTAGGCCGCTGCAAGTCGACGGCGAGAAGCTCGCGCAGACGCTCAAGCTGCGCGAAGCGGCCACCAGCGCGCCGGTCCTCCTGCAGCTCGTCGAGGAGCGCCTCGCTGGGGTTGAACCCGCGGGTGAGCCGTCTCGGGCGATGCGATCGCTCGGCAAAGGCGTGGACAGCTTTGTGGCCGAGCATTACGAGTCCAGGCCGCTGGTTTCTGGCTCAATGCCAGCAGCGAAGCAGCAACAAGAGCAGCTCCACGAAGAGGAAGAGGACGAAGAGCCGATGAAGGCGGTCACTGAGCGAGCTGGCGAGCATCTGGAGCACGGGTCAACGCTTGAGAGGGACGAAGACGACCGCGGTGGCTTCATTGACAACGTCGAGGAGCCGCTCAGCCGCGCCGGCGCGTTCGTCCCGCACTATCAAGTCGACGAGCAAAGCGACGGAGAAGAGGACGCTGCGGCTGACAAGTGTGACCACAAGGAAGCTGCTGGAGTGGATGATGGAGCGGATGAGGACGACGAGGAGGACGAGGAGCTGGAGCTGGAGGAGAGCATGGCCGAGGACATTGCGAGCGGCTCAGAGTACGAGGAGTCGAGGGAGCTGGCGAGTCCGGAGCCCCCATCGAGAGCCACGCACCAAGAGACGGCTGGCAATGCTGAAGACCAGGATGATGACGACCGCGCGGTGCTGCCGCCGCCCGTGCCGACACAACTGGCACCGCCGCACCCTCTCGAGTCGGTGCGAGCTTCGCTGAGTGCTGAGGACCACGACGGAGATGATGGCAACGCTCGTGATGAAGCGTCCGATACGGTCCGTTTGTCGGACTGCTATGCAGCGCGTTCTCCTTCTCCTCGAGTGGTTCCTCCTGACACGTCGATGCGTTGCTTTGATGGTGGACAGGAGGACGAAGCCGCGCGGCTGAGCTCGCTGGACGCCAAGCTCAAGGCCATGGAGGCGGAGGACGACACGGGCACGCTGCAGCAGCTCAAGGCGTCGCTGCAGCTGGAGCTCCAGCGAGGCGACGACGGCGCCAAGCACGAGGAGGACGAGGACGGAGACGGAGACGGATACGGCAGTAGCGACTTTGAGGAGGAGGAGATTGCCAGGTACGTACGCGTCTGCATCCCCCTAGGGGGGACGGGCTGTGGGAAGAGTGCGTCCGTCCGTCTCAGCGGTTGTTTGTGGTCGTGCAGCGATATCTCCGAGGAGGTCGAGTCGGCACTGGAGGTGTCCGACAGGGAGGAAGAGGCCGATGGGAGCGAGCGCGAGGTGTCCGTCCCGGCGATTCTGAGGGGCGACCTCGCCGTCGAGGGCGAGGACGCGCTCAACAGCTACGACTACATTGAAGCGGTCGAGCGAGCATGGTGAGCAACAGCGTCATTGATTCACCGGCTCTTGCAATGTGTCGCTGGCAAGGCAAGCAGGCAGGCGTCCCCGGTTTGGTCGCGTGTGCGTGCTCCTCCTCCTCTATGCGTCATCCTCGTCGTCCTTGACGCGAACAGGCCGCTTGTAGTCGGCGCCGAGGAGCTTCTTGAGCAGTGCGTCGTCCTCAAAGCACTCGGGGTGGATGAAGTAGTTGGTTCCGCGCGCCTGGAAGGACAGCATCGGGTGCATAGACGGTTCGGGCCGCGCCACCTCGGACAGTAGGAACGAGCTCTTGGTGAGCCCCGCGAGGAGCGTGAGCGTCTCCACCGTCACGCGCGCGTCATCGTTGACGGCGTCCGCGTCGCCGGCGTGGTCGCTAATGGGCGCGAGCCACATGCGCATCACGTACGGCTTGAACAGCAGGTGGAAGAGCGACGTCGTGCCCACGCCGAAGAGCATGATGGTCCCGCACATGGCCCACTACAAGAGCGCGCACAGTAAGTACCCACAGCGCGTCACCACGCAGACGGAGAACGAGAGAGAGAGACCAACGAGCGAGAAGACAAGGCGGCTTCACCGGCCACACAGACCCGCCCGTACCTTGGCGACGACGGACGCGGACTGCTCGCTCAGGAACGTGACGGTGGGCATGCCGACGGACGTGAGCAGGCACGACGTGAGCGACACGCGCTTCATGAGGCGCACCGAGCGGCCCATCGGCGCCTCGTACACCATCACGTCGCCTCCGCCGCTGCCGGCAGCCGCCACCGCCTCCTTGCCGTCGCTCCCGCCGTCGTGGTCTCGCGACGCGGACGCCAAGCCGCGGCATGGCGCGTAGGGTGCGAGGGCAGGGAGGGGGCTAGGGAAAGTGAGGCTTGGGAGAGAGGAGGAGGCGTTTGCACGCGGGAGCAGCCGGCTGTGGCGGCGCACGGCGCGCGCAAGAGCGCCACTCGGACGCGCCAGGAGCAGGGACATTGCGAGTGAGTTTGCTGGCTGGGCTCCGGATTGATTGGGCGGTGCAGGATGGCCCAAACTGAAACCAATTAATTTACAATGTTGAAGCAAATGTACAAAAAAAGTTTCATGTAATGCTTTAGGAATCAAATAATAACATAAAGATATCAAAAATAGTAGAAGACAAAAATCAAAATTTGGCTCTGCTACTTGAATAACAAACAATTTTAAAAACCTCACTTGCATGCTTTTCAGGCTCGACGATCCCCATTAGTGGCTGTTATCGGGGTAGGGTACACAATCAAGCCAATTTTAGACACCATCCTTTGACATATTCAGCAGCAAATGAATGCAATTTGCCATAATACGGCTATCCATATTATGGATTCGCACAGAATTTAAAAAAAAAACTTAAAAGAACAAAATATTTAAACACCTTGCTTATTTGTGGCTGCATATACTAAAAGAATAATTGTTTTGCATTTTGCCTATATTTATTCATGTATTTCAGCCAATCACACCATGAATACGTATCTTCAAAATTTGAATTGCGGACTGTTGTCCTACAGTATGAATTCCCGCCAAGTCGACACGACGACAAAGACGGGTTCATCGATCCATTTTTCGAAGCGCCTTACAGAACGCAAGTGAAAACGCGTCAGTTGATGGGCAGGAAAGGGACGGGAATAAAACCAAAGAAAGAAGAAATAAAACATGGGAAGATGACCCGTTACTGTACCAGACTGAGATGTGCGAAACATATACATATAGCACGCAGAATTCAAATCAAATTTAATAAATGAAACACAAAATTCGGACACGTATACATTATATACTCGTCTGTATCAATACTTTTTAGAAGCAAATTGAAATTTCACTAAATCAGGCTAATAGCAGTAGTCAGTCTGGTACAATATCCCATATCCTCCGATTCGTCAACCCACCCTTCCGAAGTTTTCCTTCTCCCGAAAAACTGCAAGAAAACCCAGCTGCGGCATATAAAACGGGGGCGTGTGACGGCCGGGCCACCCCACAGCCGCACTTGCGTCCACCCCGCCGCGCTTCCCTCCCTACGTATCCCGCGCCACATTGTCCTCGCAGCTTATTCGGCCCCGGCGTCTGTCCGTCCCCACGTCCGTCCGTCGCGTCCGCACGTCCGCACGTCCGCCACCAATGCAGCGCCGACCCACCGGCAGCCCCCCGGGCGGCCGCCGGCCCTACTCGTACGGCTCGTACGCCCCGCAGGCGGGGCCACCGCCGATGCAGCCGCAGTACCTGCCGACCACGGGCATGTACGGGAGCGTGGGCATGACCATGAGCAACATGGAGTCGTCCCTGCGCGGGGGGCCCTACGGTCAGCCGCAGGCCGCGCCGCTCCCGCCCCCTCCGCAGCCCATGCGCTACTGGCCCGTGGACCAATCGCAGGGCGCGTACGGCCAGCAGGCGGGGCCCTACGGCAAGGCGTCGCCCCCGCAAGCCGGCGGACTGGACCTCGAGCTCGGCGACATCCTCGACGCGGGCGGGCCGTCCTCCGCCGCCGCATCGGCGCCCTTCACGTCCGCAGGGGACGCGTCCGCAGCCGATATGTTTGGCGTCCCTGGCCCCTTCCAGCCGTCCCCAATCGCGCCCCTCGCCCCTCAGCAGCACCAGCAACAGCCGCACCATCAACAGCAACAGCACCATCAACAGCAGCAGCAGCAGCCGCAGCATCAACAGCAACACCAGCAGCCTCCGCATCATCAGACTCAGCACCAGACTCCGCATCAACCTCAGCATCCGCAGCATCTACAGCATCCGCAGCAGCAGCAACAACAGCAGCAACAGCAGCAGCAGCAAGAGCAGCAACAGCTACAGTTTAAACAGCAAGAGCCGCCGCCGCCACCGCTGCCGCTTCCTCAGCCGGTGGCCGTCCCGTCCCCTCGCCCGGCCCCCCGTCCGCGCGTCAGCCGCCCCCGCAAGGCGCCGTCCGCCGTCCCTCCGTCCCCCGACTCCCCGTCCGCCGGCCCGTCCCCGTCCGCGGCCGCGAAGCCCGCGGCGGGCGGCCCCCTCCCCACCGCTCCCTTCAGCTCGTCCGCGGCGGCCGCGTCCCTCACGGACGAGCCGCCGGACCTGTCGACGCGCAAGCTGGACGACAAGGCCGAGCCGTGCCAGTTCTCGGGCTGCACCAACCGCGCGCGCGTGGCCCAGCGCTACGGCAAGTTCTGCAACCGGCACGTGATCGTGGCGCCCTGCGGCTTCCCTGGCTGCCGAGACAAAGCCCAGAGCCCGAGTCCGACTGCGTCTTCTCCGTCCGTGACCCCGACCCCGACCCATGCGACCATGTGCGAGCGGCATGCGTCCGAGGGCAAGGACGCGCTGCAGCGCATCCTGGCGTCCCGGGCGCAGAACGTGCCCGTGTGCCGCGCGTTCGGCTGCTTCAAGAACGACCAGGGCCGCGGGTTCTGCCGCGGGCACGAGAAGCTGCTCATGGCCACGGGCCGGCTGCCCACGCACGCCAACCGCCGGCGCGTCAACAACGCGTACACCATGTGCGCGTACCCCGCGTGCACCAAGCACTCGCAGCGTAACCACCTGTGCCGCACGCACGGCAACCTCGTGCTCAAGCAGGCCGAGGAGCTGGCCACGCGCGCCGGCGCCGGGGAGACGCTCGAGGAGGTGCTCGCGCGCCTGCAGAAGGACATCCGCCGCTGCTCGCACCCGGCCTGCACCAAGAACTCGCAGCGGGATCGGCTCTGCACCGTCCACTACTACGAGAAGCACAAGCTCGGGCCCGTCGGCGGCCCCGGCAGCCGCAGCGCCGGCGGAGCGGACGCCGGAGGGGCCGCGGGCAAGCGTAGGGCGGCGGGCCGCAGCGGCCGCGCGAGCGCCAGCGCCATGGCCGCCGCGGCGGCTGCGGCCGCGGCCATGGCGGAGGACGAGGAGGACGAGGGCGAGGACGAGGAGGACGAGGACGTGGACGACGACGCGGCCGCCGCCATGGCCGAGGACTTTGAGAACAGCGCGGCCGCGGGCAACGCGCTGCGCGACGGCGAGCGCGCGCGCTGCCTCGCGCCGGGCTGTGGCAACGCCGCGGCCTTTAACGGCGGCCTGTGCGCGCTGCACGCCAAGCCGCAGTCGATCAGGTGAGCGCTTGGCTGGGATGCTGTGTCTGTGTCTCGATGCGTCTGTGTGTCGGGGGAGGGGGAGAGTGTGGAGGGTGATGAAGGAGCGGGGTAGTAACGGAGCTGGCACGTATGTGGCGGTGCCAGGCGGAACTAGGCGGCGCGGCGCGCTCGACGGGGACGGAGGCGTCAGCGACAGCAGCGCACCGGAGGAGGAGGACCACAAGGAGCAGAGGGGCCACGAGGAGGAGCAGCAGGAGGAGCGGGGCGGCGGGCGGGGAGCGAGCGGCGAGGACGAGGAGGGCGGCGGGTGGGCTGGGGCGGAGAAGACCTGGGCAGGGGCGACCTCGCCGTCGGCGGGCGGGTGTCGCGTGCGGCGCTGCGCGGAGCGGCCGGCGGTCGGCGGGCTGTGTCTGGCGCACCTGGAGGCCTTCCAGGCGGGGCGGCTGCCCATCGACGCGCTGACGCTCGAGTCGAGCGCGCTGCAGCGGGCGCGCGCGGAGGAGGCCAGGCGCGCGGAGGCCCGGGCGGAGGCCGAGGCGACCGCCAGGAAGGCGGCGCAGGCGGCGGCGGCGCTGGCGGCGGGTGAGCCGCTGCCCAAGAAGTACTTTTGCCGCGCCGAGGCGTGCGGCCGGCAGGCGCAGAAGCGCGGGCTGTGCAAGCGCCACTTCCACGAGCAGGAGGGCAAGTCGGTGCGCGCGAGCCAGAAGCTGCCGCGCCGACCGAGAATCGGCGGCGGCGGCGGGCGGGAGGCGTCGGAAGGCCCGGCCGGAGAGCGCTGATAGGTCGTTGGAGAGTGCTGTAGTTTTTTTTTATAAGCTGAGTGTGGGAGGGATGAGGAGGGATGCACGTGTGGTCGTGGTCGGAGTGCGGTGTGTGGATGAAGGTAGTGTCTTTGCAAAGTGTCTCGAGTGTCTTGCGTGCTGTGTGTTGGGCCAGCAACGCGGTCAGTGCTGCGTCCAGACCAGACCCCAGACGGCCCTGTATGTACCCTTCGAGAGCGAGGGGGCAGATGCTATAGATGCCCGCCCGCACCGAGCGTGAGCGTGAGCGTGGTGGTCCCGAGGTGATGCCCAAAGCCGCCGCCTACCTCTAAGCGCTGCTCCAGATAGGTATGTAGCGCTGGGTTAAATAATCTGGCGCCCGAAGATGAAGCGCAGGATGCGCAGGTACGTGGGCTTGAAGTGCTCGGGCGGGCTCGACATGATGAGCGCCAGCGACAAGCAGAAGAGCGCCACCTCGCTGTGACGCACGTAGCGCACGAGGCCACGGCGCTCGAGCGCGCGCCACACAATGTCCATGGCGCGCGGGGCGCAGTACAGCATGAGCTCGAAGCGGCGCTTCGGGTGCTCCAGCAGCAAGCTCACGCCGGTCGATAGCTGCGGATGCACGAGGAGCCACGCAAGTACTTGGTCAGCGCGGGATCGAAGGCGAAAGACGCCGCGGAACAGACGGGATGGAACGTACCCCGGCGAGGAACGAGGTGAGCACGAAGTCGCGGTGGAACATGTTGCGGAACGTGCACACGACCAGCTTGACAAGCGTCTGCAGGTCGGAACGCCACGAACGACAAGTGATGCGTCAAGCCATCCATCCGTCAGCAATCAGCCATCAGCTATGAGGCGTCTCTCTCTGTACAGTACCTGGTACGACGTGAGGAAGGCCGACGAGCAGAGCGCGGCGAGCGAGATCTTGGCCGTGAGCGCCACGGGCGAGCTCTTGAGCTGCTGGAAGCGGAAGAAGAGCGCCGGCAGCATGTGCACAGGCACGTAGATCTGCAGAGAACGCCCGAGCCCGTTGATCCACTCCTTGATGGCGTGGGTCACGCACGACTCCCTACGCGGTCCACACAAGCGTCAGTCAAGGCTCCACTGTCTCGGGACGTAGCCGACACGGGCACTTGCATGTGGTAGTGCGGCTGGCACGGGCGGAAGGCGATGGGGTGGCCGGCCACGTCCCGCTCGCCGCGCAGGCGCTGGCGGACCGTGAACTCGAGTCCGTGGTGGGTCACGCCGCCGATCTTACAGATCCACTGGTAATAGCCCTGTGGCATTCAGCACGTGTCATTGGCCGCGTTCGATCGGTATGTTATCATTCAGGAAAGGAGAAAAAGACGCACGCACCTTTGGCAGCAGCGACGGGTCAACGATGAAGGCGTACATGATGGCCACGTTGCTGAGCGCGAAGAGGCTCTCGCTCGAGTGTTCCCACGCGGGCAGCGCGCCGATAGCCACAAGGTGGCGCGCGACCACATCCAACATGCGCACGAACATGTACAGCGCGATCGTGGAGCGGCGCGCGGGCGAGTCGACCAGCAGCGCGAGCCCCGCGACGCCGCCCGCGAGCGCCAGGTTGGCGCCGTCGCGCACGCCGCCGCGGGCCGCGCGCGCCGCGAGTTCCGTGGCGCGAAAGGCGCCCACGAGCGCGCCGAAGAATGCGCCGAAGCGGATCGTGTCGGCGCGCAGCAGCAGCCGCGCCGCGTCCGCGTAGCCGTACTCTAGCGAGCTCCACTTGCGCGACGCCAGCAGCACGGCCGTGAACGCCTTGGCCCCGTATGCGTACACGAACGCGCGCACGGCGGCCCGCAGCGCCGACGCCAGGTCACGACGCGCCGACGCGTAGTCCACCGCCAGCTGTCGCAGGTCCTCGCCGCGCTGGCGCGCGAACCGCCGCGCATCCGCGTCCGTCTCCTCGTCCTCTTTGTCGTCGCCATTGTTCCCGTCGCCTCCGCCGTCCTTCTTGCTCGCCGTTCGGGACACCGTGGACGCTGGGGACGGCCCCGCGCCCTGCGCCTGCGTCTCGCTGTTGTGCCGCGCCAGCGCCGCCGCCGTCAGCCCCGCGTCGTCGCTTGCCCACGGCTCCCGCGGCCGGAAGAAGGCCGAGTAGATGCGCTCCATGCTGGTCGGGGTGACGGACGCGCCTTTCTCGAGGGGAAAGGTTACGATGACGGTACATACGGTGGTTACTCTGGGTACCATCTCATACATATCCTGCGTCGAGGAAAAAGAAAAGAGAAAAGGTGCGCACTTCTTACCGTCAAGACAGTATCCGATACGACGGAGTCGAGCGCAAGCGGAACTGCTCACGCGGCTGCTTGTGCTCGCGGAGGTGTCGGCCGACGGCGGGGAGAAGGACGCGGAGGGGGGCGCCGAGAATGGAATGGGCAGTGGTGGGCTCCAACAAAAGGCGGGGGCCGCAGCGATGACGCAAGCTTGCTGGCGGCCGTGAGAGGGCTCCCACGTTGAAGATTTGATGGTCCTGTCATATGGCATACTGGCGAAGGTATCGTTTATGATAGTTTCATTTGCTTTACATTTACAGTACACCAAGATATGGTGCAACAGGTTCTAGCTCGTGTTCAACGGCCTCGATCGCCTTCCTGGTACTACCAGGCTGGTATACACGAAGCCAGCAAGTGACGATCAACGTGTTGCGGCCGTTGGCTATTTAAGAAATGACGCATGAGTAGGACGGAACAGCGGGAGGCGAGCAAAACTGGATGATTCCATCACGGCAGCCACGTCTGCCTAAACACAAATCGCTCTCGGGTTCCCCTTGGGCCTTCAGGCTCCAGCGCTTACAGGTTGAGCACGAACGTGTCGAGCATGACGCTCGCTTCGACGGGCTTCCACATGGGCACGAGGTGGCCAGCGCCCTTGACGGTCACGTACGTCAGCCCCTCGAAGGCCTCAACGAACCCGCCGGTCTGCTCCGACCCGTCCTCGGCGTTGAACTTCCATGGCTTGCGCTCGCCCTGACGGGGAAGGCCCATGGACTCGACGGCCCACAGACCGCCGATAAAGTCGCACACCATGTCCACGTCGCCGTGGTAGATGACGCCCTGCACGCCGTTCTCGAGCAGGAACCGCCAGATCGGGGTCACCTGCTGCTGGATCGAGCCCGTGTAGTCGAGCAGCTTGGTCCGGTCGATCTTGTCCGGGGAAATGCCCAAGAAACCCGCGAGCATCTCGGTCGAGGTCGTCGTGAGCGCGTCCGCGCTCCAGCGGTCGATGTCAAGGTTCGTGTGCATGGCCACCCGGACGTCGGGCTGGTTGAAGTACGCCTCCATGCTCGACGAGTCGAGGCACATGGCCATAGGGTTGCCCAGTGGGTGCGGGAACTTGCTGGGCGCGCCCAGCAGCTCCTTCACGAGCGCCTGCACCTCGTCGCCCGTCTTGCCGGCGCAGTTGCCGTACACGTTGTACATGTTGATTTGGCCCAACAGCATCGACGTGTACACGGACACGAGCGCCTGGCCACACGTGGACTTCAAGTCGAGATCCATGACCATGGGCGACTTCTGGTACTCCTGGAACTGCGGGCAGCCATCACGGATGTTACGGTACTGCTCCGTCCCGATCAGTCCGTGCGTGTACGCAAAGATGACGCTCGAGAGACCCATGAATTCGTTCACGCCGTTGCCGACCACGAACTTCGTGAGCTTGATGCGCCCCGACTCGGGGCTGCGCGCGTTCCCCTCCACAATCGCACGCGCCGTCGTCGGCACGTACACGCCGCCGTAGCTCTCGCCGGAGATGACAAAGTCG